>CM076577.1:1397702220-1397894297 GCA_034641835.2 Pinus albicaulis
CCACCTATAAATTTTTTGACAAGCAAATAGGTGGCTAAAATTGTTTTGAGTCTTCAAGAGAAACATTTCCCTTGAAAATATTTCATCCTTGAAGCCTCTCTATGTCTTTTTCCTTTGAAGAGATCTTCACTGTTGTTTCCACTGAAAAAAACCCTGCTATTCTGTGAGAGGGAATGCTTCAAAAATGCCTCTATCTGCCCATTTTATTCCCTCAAAACCCCATTTTCCATCCATTTTTCCCTCACAATTTTCCTCTAAAAATCCCCTCCTTAACCCTCCATCTCATCCTAAAATCCATTTTAAACCTCATAATATCCTTGGTATGGTTTAAAGACCTCTTTTTCTACCTACCGGACCCCCTTTTTAAGCCTTAAAAATCTTCATTTTGGCTTAAAAATACCCTGTTTTCATTATAGGCTTAAGCCCTTTTGGCCAGCCCCCAGCCCCTTTCTCTGCATATAACCTAGCGCTAGAACCAAGCGTTAAGCCCTGGGCACTAATCGCAATCGAAACTTTCCGTGAGCACCCTTCCCTTTGTTTCTTATATTTTCTCCTATGCGATTGGTCCTCTTCTAATAGACCCCCACCGCAATCTCCACCATTGATCTACATTAGATCAACGACCAGCGTGCTTTGTTTTTCTCCGCTCATCACTTCTCTTCATTTACCCCTCTGACTAACTGTAGACCATCGATCTTACCGCTAGATCCAATGGCCCTGGTGTAATCGCAAGATCAAAACTCAAAGCTTTGGCCCCCTACCATTTCTCCAGTGCGATTGGATCTCAGCCGTTCAATCTGATAGATCCAACAACTCTCGTTTCTCCCACTCGTTCACTGCCCCCTTTGCCTTCCCGCTTCCTCTTTTGATCTCGACTATCCATACCATAGATCTGACGGTAAGGATCTAATCCGCCTTTGACCCCAGCCCACCTAATCGCCCGTGCATCTTTCCATATCATGCTTTAACCTCCACCATCAGATCGTCTGCCCCTCCATCCAATGGCCGAGAGTGCATATCAAGTAAATCCTGCATCTGAGCATTAATGTGTCAAAATTACATGATATAAATGGTTTTTGGAATCCACGTGGCGATTTCTAACAGGATCGCATTCCAAAAGTGAAAACCACCTAACAATCATTTGATCGCGTGAAAACCGCCCCTGTTTCCACTTTACTGCCTAACCCTCCACAACCTTAGTCTTTAATCCTAGACATTGATCATTTTAATCTAATGGCTCATATGATATCGCATCCCCATCCATTGTCACCCATCGGACCTTTCAAATAGCTTCGCCGGAAGATCTCCGCCGTTGATCTCCTCCTGAGATCCAACGGTCTGTGTTTGATTTTATTCCGCCCTCCGGGTCCCACCATTAAAGGCCCCCGATCTCCTGCATATGAAACTTTTTCCTTTGCAAATTTGCCAAACATTAAACCTTTTTTATTTACACTAAAGGTTATTTTCTTCACCTAACCTTCTGAAAAAAATTTCCCCGGCGGATCTCAACCGTTGATCGCCATTGGCTAATCTAATCCGACAGCCCAGAGTCCTCCTCACCCCAAAACTTCATCAGCTCAGTTTATCACCGTTCTGCCATGTTTTTACCCATTTACTTCACTACATACTCCATTTTTTCTATTGTGCTACCATTCCCTCAGGCCTCCAGAGCAGCCTACCTCACTTCCCTCAGATTTTATAACAGGTTTATTGTGTTATGCAGGGCTTACAGAGTGATAAATTCATTCTGTCTCTATGGTCACGGTCACTGTGACTGAGAGCACAGAGAGACCATCACAGCAGCAGCAAAGTGTATCAGAGGTGGAATTAAGGGATTTAAACATGTTATTGAAGACTTAATTCTCTAATCCCGTGTTCAAAGGATAAAGGCGTAGCTTGAAGACCATAAAGATGATTAAGGCACTTAATGAAGCCTAAGCACATGAAACAAGTCATAGCTGTGTTTTAATAACAACATAACATATTTTTTCCAGAAAGGACACCTTCCTACAGCGTTCTCCATGCCTCCTCGAGCCCTTAAAAGTTATTTCACTGACAAAAGCTTCTAAAGCTGCTAGGACTGTAGTTATGGAAGTATGGAAAGACCTGATAGACCTTGAGTCACCTTACTTATTTCAAAAGACAAAATAGAGCACCTGCAATCAGAGAGGACTTCAAAGAACACATCTGAGGTTGATGTCAACCTGACAGGACTTTTGAAATAGCCCATAGAGTACCAATATTTCAACACAGAGCCTTTAAGCAGAGTGAGCATGAACACTTCTTCCACTCTGTCTTAATGAACCAATTAAATTTACATCTACTACTGCTGCTATCCATTCTCCTATAAGAACCCCTAAGGAATACATTGTAAATATTATTGTTGTTTTTGGTTAGAGGGATTCATTCGATTGTTAGAACAGTTATTAGGGGAAGTAGCTTAGTGGTTTGTAAATAGTAGGCTAGGAGGAGAAGTTTGGACTGTAATAGCAATTGAGCTCAAAGTATCTGATTGGTTTTGCACATCAATTGAACAAGCAAATTTCACAGGATCTTGGTCTATATTACGGGTGATTTTTTTCTTACTACATTGTCTTATTTCATTTTAATCATATTGTCCACTATTCTCTGATAAGAATTAGTAAATCAGGCTTAGGATATACCCCCGCATGGTACCCTAATGTTTTCCTTCTCTTCTTATCTTGGATTTTTTCTGATGATGGTGTATCTAGGAGCAAATTCATGTAATTTAACCAGTCAAAGACGTTGGCCTAGCCCATGCTTACTGATGTTCAAATTTGGAGTTTGTTTCTTAGATGTTCTTGCTGGGTTTAAGCTAGAAGAATTGGGATACCAGGGATTTAGAGTTAGCCCTGTCCACTGGGGTCCTTTTCCAACAGATTTGCCTTTCTAAGAACCCTTTGAGCTAGTGCCAAAAGCACTGAAGGTTAAAAGTCCTTCTCTGATCTTAGGCCTAGTTATGTGTTTAATCTTTGAAGTTTTCCTTTAGAGTATGCTGAAAGCAGGCCTGGATTTAAATGACATCTAACCTGATCTTAAGCTGCCCTTTGTGCCTTCATTGAGAGTTTCCCTTGAGTATGTTAAAGCAGGATAGGTTAAAGGTCCTTACCTGATCTACAGACTGCACTTGGGTTTCTTTCATTCTTTCACCTTCACTCCTTAATTTACCATTTCACCATCTATCTAAACGACCCTTTAGTATAGATGACTTGCCCTATGGAAGCCCTTGGTTAGTTGTTATGCAAGTAATTCCCCTTCATGACTCCATAGCCCAATGGATTGGCACTTTCCTTAACTTAGCTTCCCATGCTGAAACATCCTGCTTCTTTGTTCCTTCTTTCCTTCCTAACCTTCTCAGTTAATGATCTCCAACCAATCCAACCAACCAAACCAAATAAAAAAAACCCTGTGCTTCATACCTAGCCTAATACCTCACTTTGAGCTTCAAATATATATATCATTCTTTGTATTTATAGAGATATCCTTCTCTGGATCCAGGAGGACTAGATCCTAGGATCCCAAAGTGGTTTGATGTTGTCTAGTCTTTTAGTCTTGCCAATCTGGCCAAAACACTGGAACCCCGACAACGAGGACCTAACATAAATTATTTAATTAATGTAATTTTCAATGTTTTGAGTGATTTTATGTGAGACATTTAGAGTAGGATTTAATTAAATATTGTGAGGCATATTTGTAAATGTTCTTGAATGTAGGATAACATGAGAGATTTAGGATAGTTGATATTTCAAAGGGATTGTGAATCCTAGACTTAAGGAATTAGTTAATGATTTTATGGATTTGAGAGGATCCTTAGGATTTAGTTGAGTAACCTATGGATCGGGACCATAATTGGTTACATAAATTTTTGTATAAATTTGTAAGCCTCAAATGCATAAATGACATTGAATGATTCTTAGATAGGGTAATTGATTATAAGCCTACGGGCATACTTGGATATAGAGAGAAAATCACACTGATAAAGAAAATGAGGCCGAGATAAGGTCTCATTACTGTAATTATTTTTTTGTAAATATACAACTCAATTTCAAGTTTCTGTCAAGTGTGGAATGTTAATAAATTACAAACTGTGTGATTGTTATTTTATGTACTGAGTGATCTGTAAAAGAAGAAATCTGATTTTTGTATGATACATCACTGATTACTTGAATTTTGATGAGTCTATAAGTCTTTCTGAGTGAAAATGATTTACAGTGGAAGAACTGAGTAGAATCACGAGTGATTCCAGTTCTGGAGAAATTAGCTGTGAGAGAAGCTAATTGCAGAGAATGAGTGCAATTAAAACTGTTGTGTAGGTCGAAGCTGAATAAATTACGAATTTTGGATTGAGAACAATGTGCAGAGGTGTTGCAGCAACCAAAATCATTCTGTGAATGAATAGATAAATAGAATAAAGCTCAGGAGGGTTTTAACACCTGATTCAGATTTATGCAGGAACACAACAGAATACACAAATAACCATAAACATAGAGATGAAGTGGAAATAATGTGTCATTTCATTAATATCAAATAACAGAAATATGCTTACATACATAATGGAAATCAAATAGCTAGGGTGATGGTAGTGAATCTCTGAGAAAATATGTGGTGGCTACAGACCTCTGAACTATGTTACAATGAGGCTCTAGGGCCTATTTATTTTTGAGAGACAATGGAAAAACTGAAACGTGCAAAAACCTAACTCTAGAAGATGAAGTGCCAAAACTGTGGGTCCCGTTTCGGTAAATTGGTGTTTCAACTTCCCGGGGACATAACTTTGGCATCTGATCTCCGTTTGACGTGCTCAATAGCTTGTTAGAAAGATATAACCAAGGAGTAAAACTTTCAATGTGAGCAACATCGATCCATGGACCCATATTGCTCCCAAGTTTCCCAAAAAATGTCGTTTAGGGCCTCAAAACAGCTCCGGAAGTTCAGGACCCGAAAAACTGCTAAAAATAATAAGTTGTGTTGTAACTTAAAAACTGAACGAAATGATGGTGGGGGTTCAAATGGGATAGGTGGGTGGCCACCAATATCCACCTGGATCATTAAGGCCCCAAAACGGCTTCGGGAGTGCAGGATCTGAAAACCTGCTAAAAATAGTAAGTGGTGTTGAATGTGAAAAGCTGCAAGAATTGATGGTGTGGGTCCAAATGGAATAGGTGGGTGGCCACCGATATCCACCTAGATCATTCCTCCCTCCTTAGGAAGAAATGGTCCCCATTGCGTTGAGATCCTCCCTGAGATGAAGCAAATTCTGTTGAACTGGGTATTAGATTTGTTGAAGATGTCATGGACCTGTGGGCAGACATGTTGGATGTGTTTAGTAAATTTGGTTTCTTTATCAGCCTCAGACAGTACTTGTGTGGATTCTTTATGTGTATTTGCAGGAGGTATGGTAACATCAGGTGGTGGTGCGTTGGGGGTTAGATCAATGGAGTGCTTGTCCTAATAATGTAGAGGAACCTCTGTGAGTGAGGAGAAAATGTCCTCGTATCCCTTCATGAATTTGTCCATCTCCTGCAGCTGTGCAGGGGAGCCTTGTTTCGACGTTGTGGCCACAATATTCTTCTTTCCCTGTGATCGAGTTGTAAGGGAAATGAATTTCCTCATTTGGGAAACAATCTTACTGCGTTGTTTTGCAGTAGTCAAAGAGATGACGGGAGGCAGTAGTACCTCTGGTATCCTGTACAAGTTATTTCCCAAAGTAATAATAATAGCACGAGGCCTAGACTCATACATAGCATGTCACCTCCACAAGTATGGTTGGCCTAATAATACATCAGCTATATCAAGTGGAGAAACATCACATAATACCTCATCCGTGAATGGCTTGATGTTGTACGGAAGGCGGCATTGTTGGCAGATGCGGATATCTCTCCCTGGGTGAAGCCACCCGATGGTATATGGCTGTGGGTGTGCTATGGTTGGTAGGCTGCGCTGCTTCATGACCTTTGATGAAACGAGGTTCTTTTGGCTTCTGCTATCGAAAAGGAATTGCAGTGGAGAACCCTTCACCCACATTTGCGAATGGAATAGGTGCTCCTCCTCCTCTGGATCCTCTGGGTCCTCCCTGAGGATTTTGGTGGTGGCAAAAATGGCACTGGGATCCACGTCAATGATTTGCTTCCCTTTTTCATTTCCTTTGTCTAGTTTTGACTCAGGATCAGAAAATGCATCTGATTTAGGTGCATTTATTTCAGCCACTAATGACTGTTTGGCCTGACACTCATTTGTGCTGTGAGTGGGGCTGTTATGAAATTCACACCACTTACCTATGTCCTTTTGATTAGTGGTGTTGTTCTGAGTAGCACCGCTTTGTCCTTGCCCCTTGTTCTTCAGTTCGGGGGCACCTTTCGGATTCGCAGATCCAAAGTCTCGCTTCTTCTGCTTAAATTTCTGCTCGATCTTGGCGGCATGCCATGCCAAGCTATGTAATGTCGAGGAACTCCATTTCCTCCAGAATGTGTTTGTGTAGATAGCCACGGTACACCAAATGTCTCTCCGAATCTTTAATACCCAACTTTGTGCGCAGGGTATGGAACAGATTCATCAGTTCGTGCACATCGTGATCCCTTTGTTGCCGAAGCGGGGTCCATTGGATGTATTTGTCCTCATAGCTCCCCACGGGGTAATATTGTTCCTTGATGTCGTCTCGGAATGAATTCCAAGTGGGTGTGGCCAAGAACAGAGAGGATTCCCCTTCATCCTCTTGCTCATGGTAGGTTTCCCACCAATCTTTGACATGGGGGGCGACTTTGAGGAGTGAAAAAATAATCTTTTCTCAGTCAGAGAAATCATGGACCGACAAATACCCTTCCATCAGATTCAACCATCTATATACGGCGTCTGCATCTATTTCGCCTCAAATATATGAATATAAAATTTTACTTGTACCTTGAAGGGAGTGGCGCCTCCAGAGTGGCTGTTGGATGCAGATGCGCCGTAGATGGGCAATCGTTGAAGGATCTGAGAAAAGTTATCCATGATCATGTTCCTTTGTTTCTTGAGGGCCTCCTTGAGAAATATTTTGATAGGATCTCCTCCCTCATCTTTCTTTTCTTCCGCCATGGGATTTTGTCAGGGTTTACGAGGCTGATCTTGTAAGGGTTCAACCAGATCGAGCCCTAACTCCTTATACCCTGACCGTGTTGGGGACATGCAAAGAAAAACAAAGAAAGAGCATACTAGTTTAATACCACTGATCCGGATTTATGCAGGAACACAACAAAATATATAAATAACCATAAACATAGAGATGCAGTGTAAATAATGCATCATTTCATTAATATCAAATAACATAAATATGCCTACAGACATAATGGAAATCAAATATCTAGGTTGCTGGTAGCGAATCTCTGAGAAGAGATGTGGTGACTACAGACCTCTGAACTGTGTTACAATGAGGTTCGAGGGCCTATTTATTATTGAGAAAGAATGGAAAAATTGAAACGTTCAAAAATCTAACTCTAGAAGATGAAGCGCCAAAATTGTGGGTCCAGTTTGTTTAAATTGGTGTCTCAACTTCCCAGGGACGTAACTTTGGCATCCGATCTCCGTTTGACGTGCTTAATATCTCGTTAGAAATATATAACTGAGGAGTACAAGTTTTGATGTATGTAATATTGGTCCATGGAGCCATGTTGCTCCCGGTTTTCCCAAAAAATGTCGTTTAGGGCCTCAAACCAGCTCCGAAACTTTAGGACCCGAAAAACAACTAAAAATAGTAAGTTTTGTTGTAACTTAAAAACTGATGGTGGGGGTTCAAATGGGATAGGTGGGTGGCCACCAATATCCACCTGGATCATTAAGGCACCAAAACGGCTTCGAGACTGCAGGATCCGAAAACCTGCTAAAAATAGTAAGTGGTGCTGAATGTGAAAAGTTGCAAGAATTGATGGTTTGGGTCCAAATGGATTAGGTGGGTGGCCATCGATATCCACCTGGATCAACACCATGGAGAAGGATGGTGTCGCATGACTTCATTGAATGAACTATCGCAGGGAGTAGCGTGGAGAAGATGGAGTTGAAAGAGCAGTGACAACCGAAGAAACAGAGAATTCGATTAAGGTAGAAAACCTTTAGAATATTTCCAAAAGGACGAGATCGAATGACTAGGATTAAATCGTAGAACTGAAGTGAGAAATGGATGGACTAGATTACATTGCAAAGTTAAGTTTGAAAAGTTGCGAAGTGGACATGTGTCAGGCGGAGGATGCAAACGCATATCGCACATCAATGGTCTTAGTCTTTATTGTTAAAGACATTGCAAGGTAAATTATTTATGTTGCGATGTGGTAAGTTGAGAAAATTGCGAACTGGACACGTGTTGGGCGAAGAGTTCAATTTCATATCGCACATCGGAGATTTTAGAGTTTATTGTTTAAACATCACATTTTAAGTTGTTTTGATTGCGATGCGATACAAAAGGGAGATGGCAGTATGAGATGGTACAATGAAACTGTTGGATCTGGCATATACCAATGGTGGATATTACATCAAAGTTCCAGAGAGATTTCGCATCAGTGTTGGGATTGTTTAGTTGTTGAAGTTATTTGTTATGGGTTGTGATTTTCTAAGTTATATATGTTGCGAAGTGTGATTCACTGTGATTGGTCAAGTCATGTGCAGGCCCATAAACCATAGGTCCGCAGTGTTTGTATAAATTTGCATCCGTGTATGTGATAAGGTAATGTCAAGGAGCAGCCAATGCATAAAGGTTTAAAATTTATTATTATGATATAAACCTGAGATCCACTTATTGTTAAGATTCTATGTGCATATGATTAAGAGATGAACGTTTAAGGTTAATGGAGGTAATGTGGGGTTAATTCTGCTAACTATGCATATTTGGGTATTTGCGGCCTTATGGTTGCATCATTTGCTATCAGAGTGAGTAAAATATTTTTTGGGAGAAAGTTAGAGTAGATATTTTCTTTGGAGGAGAAATCAGGATAGCAAGAGTTCTTTGAAGAGAACAAAACAAGAAGAGTTTTCAGAAATCAGAGGTGCAGCAGAAGCGAAGAGAAGAATCAAATCTGAATCTGATTGAGGTAAAAAAAGAAAATGATTTTCTTGTTAATTTTAAAATTGGTGATTGATAAATTTATTTTTGAAAGAACAGTAAAGAGATAGAATAAAAATATACTTTGGGAGAAAGTAGATCCAATTATTAAAAGAACAAATTGAGAAAATTGTTTATGAAGGGATAGTGACAACTGCAAACAGTAAAGGTAAAGTCAGTAGACAGAAAAAAGAAACTGCAACAGCAACATGTGTTCAGAAAATTGGACAGTGAGGTATGGTATTCATGTTTTCAGTTAATTAATGATGAATAATTGATTGAAATAAATGCTATAAAGATGTTCGATGATTTTAGAAAAGAACAATAATATTTTTTTATCAGGATGGCAATGAACCTATCCAACTAGAGGTTGGAATAAAGGAGTGAGGTGACTGAGTGAAAAATCTAGAGGAGCAGCGAAGCTCTATAAGGTTCAAGAGAGTGAACCAAGAGAGAGAATACCTAGGGAGATATCAAGCTCGTATAGGAAGCTTGATAAGGTATTGAGTAGCAAGAGGAGATTGCTACAAGATAATTCTATGTTGCAGATCACTAATTGATCATGGATGAGCTCATGAGGAAGATGGCCATGGAGGGTCATAGAAGAGGTTCTAGAGATTTCCATAAATGTAAGATGGGTAATGAGGAGAGATAGATAAATATTACAGTGATGAGAGTACAGTTGGAAGTACTACAGGGATGGCTACAAGAGAAACATAATGAATACCAAAGACATGGATGGAGAATGAGGAAATGGGTTAGATGGAACCTATTGCAAAAAAGGTGGAATGTAAAACTGATAAACAAGTTCAAAGAACTTGAGAAGAGACATATTGACTTGTTGGAGAAGGAGAGACTCAAAGGAACTGAGTCACAGCAAAAAGGATCTGCTAAAAACCAAAAAGTACATTGTGAAATATTGGTGCTTGAAGCATCAAACGAGACCGAAAGGTCTTGTATTTTTAAAACTAATGATTTGTGTATGATTGCAGGTACATCACGGGATGATGAAATAACTTTAGATTTTGTTAAGAATAAGGAGAAGAATCTGAAATCTGTTCAGATTAAGACTGAGATAGAAATATCTCATAAACGAAAGGAGAGAGAGAGGTCTCATGGAAATGTGCAGCAGAATATTGAAGCTATTAACAGTAAAGATTGAAATGGCAGATATGAGTTAATACATGGAGATAAAAATCGTCAAGTAAGAGAATTGAATTCTATGTTTAATGGTTTGATTGAGGAATATGTGAACAATCATCTTGAAGAGAAGAAAACTATGACAATAGATGACCATAGCAGAGATCAAACCATAGCAAATATCAAGAAGGAGATTACGGTCAAAGAGAAATTATTTGTGAACCTGAAGGAGATTGGAATGATTATATTCCATTCTATAATGATGAACAGGAAGAGGTGAGACTGTATTAAAGTCTAAAGAGTTCAAAAGAGAACTCAGATCATCATACTAATGTGCTAACGAAGGAGTTAGAAAAAATCTCAAAGAAACATACTGACATGTTGCCAGAGGAGAAAGAGGCACTGAGACCTTATATTTTTAATTCATGTGTTAATGTAAGTTATGCAGGTAAAATAGGACAGCGAATAGAAAATGTCAAGCAACCTAATGAAGAAGAAACTATGTTAGCTGTAAGCATAGGGAAGGATCATCATTACATCATGATGATAGGCATAATGGAGATAACCATGGAATCTTTCAAGATGACAACAAAAAAGGAACAATTACTGAAGATTTTCCAAAAGAAAGAAGAAGTCTACATTGAAGATGCAATTAAAAAGCATGATGAAGAAAAGGTGTTTACTGTGCCTAATGAGATTGGAAATTTTAAGCATGATGATTTAGATATGTGTGTAGATTTAGAAGAGGAATAAAGGCCATCGGATGGTTTGTCAACAACAAGTGAAGGTATTTAAAACTGTGCAAAGCTTCCAAATTTTACTCCAATTGAAATTGTTGAGCTATATATAAAGTTAGACCTTCAAAGAAGAAAGTTGGAAAAGCAGAGGATATACACTCAGAATGAATTGTTGAAGAAGGAAGACAAAGAATTTGTCAAGAATTATAATCATGAAGAAGAGGGTAAGGATGTAAGGATGGTATTAAGAATCCAACAACTTCAAAGTGAAGGTAACAAACAACAGTTTGAAGATGAATGGATAGAGTGCAGCAACAAGTGGAAAAGTGATGACCAATCAGAAGATAAACTATACTTGGAGATTGAAAGAATAATAAGGCTGATGATGAAAGTGTCTCAGAAGAAGACAACAACAAGATATCAAACCAGCAATAGAAAGATAAAGACGACAAAAAACTATGAGAGCATAGCTAGTGGGGCAATGCAACATAAGATATGGAGACCTGGAGAACAACAACAACCAAAGACAGACTACAGAACAATGTCTAGGATCCAAGAGGAATTCCATCATCATTGAAGACACATGATCTAGAGATCATGATTATTTTCTACCTTGGGAGTATAATGCAGGAGCATCATGATTCCAAAATTTTGTACATTAAGTAGAATCTAGGGGGGTCTCATATTTCAAGGGACTTGGTTTTCTAAAGTATTTAATTAATGTAATTTTCAATGTTTTGAGTGATTTTATGTGATAAATTTAGAATAGGATTTAATTAAATATTGTGAGGCATATTTTTAAATTTTCTCAAATGTAGGAGAACATGGGAGATTTCGGATAGTTGAGATTTCAAAGGGATTTTGAATACTAGACTTGAGGAATTAGTTGATGATTTTATGAATTTGAGAGTCCTTAGGATTTAATTAACCTATGTATCTAAACCATAATTCATTACAGAACCTTTTGTATAAATTTGTAGCCTCAAAGGCATAAATGGCAATGAATGATCTTTAGATTGGGGATTTAATTGTAAGCCTATGGGAATAGTTAGATATAGAGAGAGGGATAAGAAAACACCACTGCTAAAGAAAATTTGGCCGAGAGAAGGTCCCATTACTATAATTATTTGTTTCCAAATATACAACTCAATTTTGAGTTTATGTGGAGTGCAGAGTGTTAATAAATTACAAACTGTGTGATTGTTCTTTTATGTGCTGAGTGATTCGTAAAATAAGAAATCTGATTTCTATATGATACATTACTAATTACTTGAATTTGATGAGCGTATAAGTCTATTCAAGTGAAAAGGATTTAGAAGTAAGTAGAATCTGTTAGCGCTCGAATCTGCCTCAGGCTGAAGAAGGCGAGGTTCAAGGCAACATCAAACCAAGCTCAGCCTCGTAGCTAGCCCTACGAGGATAGGAGAGGGCTCTCTCCAGGTCAAACTCAGTGAAAGATGTCCAATATGGATCTGAGATGACCTAAATGAAACACTGATATTGATTTTAGGCTAGTAAATTGATAAGAAAGGGATTTAATAAATGATGGGGTTTTCTGGGCTGTGTGGGGCAAAGACAGCAAGAGCAGAGATTAAATGAAAAACACAGATTATCTCCTGAGGCAGGATAAGCATGAAGTTTAACAATCAAATTGGAATTTAAACGGAATGGCAAGACTGCTGAGAAGTTGAAAAGGGCAATAGTTGAATCCTTATCAAACTGAAGAAAACATAGAAAATGAATACCTCCCAAAGCAGAGCAGTAAACTGTATTCTTCCTTTCTCACTTAAAGGTATTCAACAGAAAACGATTATGAAATGAAATGTAAAACATTGCAAGCTACATATGAAACATAAGAAAAGACAAAATGTTAAATCCACACCACAAGAATCTCAGGAAACAGAGCTGTATTTCTTCATTAAATCCCTATCAAAAATTGTACAATGAAACACTCTGTTCTTCACCACCAGCTCTCAGAACTCTCTCCTTTACAAATTTTTTTACATTAAATAAACTATGAGAGGTGTTAACTGATCGATGAAAATAAGGAGCAGTTACATCAATAACCATGAAAATAGGAAAACTTTGCTCTAAAAGGAATAGCGTTGTATTTTTTTGTTGATGACCAATGAATTGGTAGAACCTGTAGCTAGACTTTCTGAACTGCAGCTTGAAGACCCAAAATAGACCAACCAATTCGATTTCTGTGCTGGGATAGTTATCTGTATTTAAATTTGGCTTTTGACTTTTATTCTCTCCCAAAATGTCACGACAATTGTCTCTGCTGAAGTGTCAAGCTGCTTCACTCGTTGCAACAACTTGTTCAACTACGTTATCATCCCACTGCAGACTGGGACACCCAATGGCCTTAAGGCTCTCTGACGCCATGCAATATTCAACACCTTGCAACTCTTGTAATTCAGAGCAGTCATTAACATATAGTAATCGAATTTTTGTGAGCTCATCCAGCTCCTGTATGCTTTTCAACATGACACAGTCAGCTAAGAACAACTGATGCAAAGATACCAAAGTTTCAATGCTTGGCAGCTTCTCCAATTTCAACCCTTTAATCACCAACTCCCTAAGTTTTGCAAGACCACAGAGCACTTCTATTTTCTTCAAATTATTACAATCAATCAATTCCAACTCTAGGAGTGCATTTGACAATGTGGCAACCTTCTCCAGATAATGGCAAAAGCTTATGTGAATATGTTGAAGGTTGGAGAATACATCTTCATCAAATGATACCTCTGATATTTGTGTGTTGTACAGTCTTATGTGTTGGAGTTGAAATATGCACTTGTCAACTGAACCCAAATTACTGCATGTTCTCTGCCCAATCGATTCTATTAAACTCTCTCTTGCTCCTTCAACTCTTATAAATGGCAGTTGGCTTATGGGACAGTCGAGTACCCAACTGAGTTAATTGTCTAAAGGAATCTGGCAAACATTTCATTGCCTTGCAATCCCGAAGGTTCAATTTCTTCAAATTCCTTAATTCACCAAGTGAAGGAGGCAGCGTTTCCAGCAAAGGGCTTCCTGTTCAACAATTTTTACAGCCAAATCTCTCTGGGTTTCAATATTTCCAAAACCATTTTCAGGTTCTATTGTAATCAGGGCAATCTCCCCTATCTTTATGGTTTCCACTGCCTTCACAATAGCAGGACAAAGTGTCCATCATTGACATAACTCCACGCCTTCTTCTGGTGATCTGTATTACTTTATTTGTATGACGCTGATCTTGAATCTCAGCATATAACCTGTGAGCACTGCCCAATAAATGAAGGATAAAGCAGGGCCGGCTTTTACACTATATCATACAATATGTGCATAAATATCCCATGTTTTCTAAATGTCCCATCTCCTTCACCTTCTTGAGCCTATTGCTTAAACAAACTTTTTGCAATTGAAATTTGTGTTTAGATGCATGCAAATGGCTCTCCCGGTCATTCATTAAACTGTTCAACCATGACTAATGGTCTTCCACCCGCAAATGATCTCCTTAGAATTTCATTTGCAAGCAGTAGACACTAAACGCTGCAGATAATCACCATCCTTTCGGAATAGTAGGCACAAATACAAGATCTTTACAAACTGCTGAACATCCAAAACAAAACCCACGGAGAAAAATACAATGTTTCACAAATCTCGTGATGATTTAGGAAGGAATTACAATGCCTAGTAAAATTTGCAGACCTTTTACCAAGCATGACCAAAATAGTTATAATTATGCCTTGTCATCATGGAATCACCAGCGAGTCTCTTTAGGTGATCGACCATTTCTGCAATTTTTGACATATCGATCATTGTCTGGCGGATGCTGCTTCACAGTAGAGCTAGATAAAATTGAAAGAATGCTGATGCAGATAGAGCTGACGGTCATAGCTGGAGACCAGGAATCATACAGAATATCTAGAGATATGTGGCCATTGCTGTAAATATGTGGATGCAGAGGCGCTTGTGGGAGAAAAATAACCTGTGGAGCTTCCATGGGATAATTATCAGGGAAATCAACTTGTAGTTGATAGGATTCATTGGCATACATTGTGCCAGGGGCTCCTGTCAGCTCAATTATCCATCTCTGCAAATCACCTGGACTATAGCAACAGTAATTGATGTTGTGTGACCGGAAGAAAAGCATATCTCTGTTGTTTCGAATGACACATTGCAATCCTGAAAACGCAGATGCTCAATCGCCTTGGCAAAGAACATGAAGGTTTGCCATCCCGTTGCAAGTTGATGGAGTCGATTCAACACGAAACTGGGCGCAAGAAAACGTTTTTTAAACTCTATCTCTGTGTGGGTAGCGCGCCTGCCCAATGGGTAGCGCGCACCTCTGGTGCCTGTCCACAAATCTGCAAACATGTCTTCAGCCTTCCACTGCACCAGCTTGATTTCTGTTTTGGAAACTTGTGAATATAATTTGATTTTTGTCTATCCACAAACTGGGTTAGAATTTTCCAACCCGAATTTTCATACTTTTTCCATGTTCAACCATAATTATGGTGCAAGTAAAGCTAGTTTGAAGCTCAGACTCAAACGCATGCTTCTAAAACAGGCATAGACAATGAAGTTTTTGGAAAGCATGTTTTTCTTTCACCCAATGATTTACAGGATACACAATTATTTCAGCAAAACCCAGAAAGTTAGAAGAATCAACTTATATCTGAAGCTTCTCAATTCATTAATAGTTCACATGCCTGCAGACAGCTGAAAAATCCGAGCACTCATGTGTCATTAGTTTGTTTGATTTCACTTTGTATCTAATTATCTGTTTGTGCTTTTGCAGGGATAGAAGCTGCTGAAACTGAAACAAGATTGAGGAGATGTAGAATTTGAAACATTTTGACAAATTACATATTCATCATAAAAACATATTTGATGACTTCTTCTTCAAAACGGGGTTTTGAAGAAGAATCAATCTCGCCTTATTTACGATGACATTCCTGAAATAAACATTTACTGAACCTTCCTCTGGCTTGCACATGTTTTTGAAATACTTCTGAAAACAAAACCCTGAGCTCAAGAATTAAAATGACTCTTTTCTGGACCAGAGTAACATCAGTGACTGCAAATGACAAGAGATGAACCTTGGTGAATTTGACTACAGCGGGTTGACAAGACGGAGTCTAACATTGGCTCCAATGGGGATGGCAGCTGCTGCTTCTTGGAGGTGCCAAAAACCACAGAGCTTTGGGAGAGCAGACAGTGCCTCCATCCATTGGGCTATGGAATCATTATTTCACCAGACAACACGAAAATTTCAACTCATTTATGGACTGAAACTCGACTGAAATGATTGTAAAACTGACTCGGAAAACTTCAAACTAGAACTGCAATGAAACTAGAACAAAATGCTGCCCTTTAGCTGCTTATTTATTTACAAAATCTACCCTACTTTGCTGCAAAAATAATAGATCAGGTAATACTGAAATGCCAGATCAACCATTCAAGTAAATCTAAGAAGAACGCTGCTTGAGAGTGCTTCAACCAGATCACAGATGCAATTGCTGGCAGCCCTTCATGCACGTAATGAATCTGGCTATGTATAAGACAGCTTGATCTATCAGTCAAACTGAAAAACATTTCCATGTACATCGCAATAGGATCGCGAAAGCCAGACTCCGTTTGCTGCCCCAACTCTGCAATACATACCCCCAGCTGCACACTGTCAATGCAAACATCTGTAGGCAACTCTATTGTCTCTTGTTTCGAAGGAGGGAGAGTTTCCAAGAACGTTTTGGGATCTTGGAATTCATAAGACTGGATCTGATCATTTAAAAACTGAATTTCCTTCTCAATTCTTTCAACAACTAACTCACAGACACCAGTTTTAGCTTCAAGAGGAAACTTCGGAGATTTCAAACATTGAAGCAAGGCACTGAAAAAATCTTCATTAATTTCAAAATCTGCTAACTGATTTCTTACTTCTTTTACAGCTTCACAAAGTGCAGGTTTTGCCATATACCCTACCATTACATGAGTAGATCAGCGAGCACTGGAATCTCTGGATTGAGCTGGAGTCGCCGGGTGAATGTTTCGGCCTTCATATGTGTCCGACTACTGTCCACCATCAGCATCAGATCTGCAACTTGATTTCCTGCACTGGGGAAAGACAATCTACAAGTCGACTGTCACATCAACAGCAAACCATCTTCCCCAGTATGGTCGCCACTATGTTAGCGCTCGAATCTGCCTCAGGCTGAAGAAGGCGAGGTTCAAGGCAACATCAAACCAAGCTCAGCCTCATAGCTAGCCCTACGAGGACAGGAGAGGGCTCTCTCCGGGTCAAACTCAGTGAAAGATGTCCAATATGGATCTGAGATGACCTAAATGAAACACTGATATTGATTTTAGGCTAGTAAATTGATAAGAAAGGGATTTAATAAATGATGGGGTTTTCTGGGCTGTGTGGGGCAAAGACAGCAAGAGCAGAGATTAAATGAAAAACACAGATTATCTCCTGAGGCAGGATAAGCATGAAGTTTAACAATCAAATTTGAATTTAAACGGAATGGCAAGACTGCTGAGAAGTTGACAAGGGCAATAGTTGAATCCTTATCAAACTGAAGAAAACATAGAAAATGAATACCTCCCAAAGCAGAGCAGTAAACTGTATTCTGCCTTTCTCACTTAAAGGTATTCAACAGAAAACGATTATGAAATGAAATGTAAAACATTTCAAGCTACATATGAAACATAAGAAAAGACAAAATGTTAAATCCACACCACAAGAATCTCAGGAAACAGAGCTGTATTTCTTCATTAAATCCCTATCAAAAACTGTACAATGAAACACTCTGTTCTTCACCACCAGCTCTCAGAACTCTCTCCTTTACAAATGTTTTTACATTAAATAAACTATGAGAGGTGTTAACTGATCGATGAAAATAAGGAGCAGTTACATCAATAACCATGAAAATAGGAAAAGTTTGCTCTAAAAGGAATAGCGTTGTATTTGTTTGTTGATGACCAATGAATTGGTAGAACCTGTAGCTAGACTTTCTGAACTGCAGCTTGAAGACCCAAAATAGACCAACCAATTCGATTTCTGTGCTGGGATAGTTATCTGTATTTAAATTTGGCTTTTGACTTTTATTCTCTCCCAAAATGTCACGACAAGTGTCTCTGCTGAAGTGTTAAGCTGCTTCACTCGTTGCAACAACTTGTTCAACTACGTTATCATCCCACTGCAGACTGGGACACCCAATGGCCTTAAGGCTCTCTGACGCCATGCAATATTCAACACCTTGCAACTCTTGTAATTCAGAGCAGTCATTAACATATAGTAATCGAAGTTTTGTGAGCTCATCCAGCTCCTGTATGCTTTTCAACATGACACAGTTAGCTAAGAACAACTGATGCAAAGATACCCAAGTTTCAATGCTTGGTAGCTTCTCCAATTTCAACCCTTTAATCACCAACTCCCTAAGTTTTGCAAGACCACAGAGCACTTCTATTTTCTTCAAATTATTACAATCAATCAATTCCAACTCTAGGAGTGTATTTGACAATGTGGCAACCTTCTCCAGATAATGGCAAAAGATTATGTGAATATGTTGAAGGTTGGAGAATACATCTTCATCAAATGATACCTCTGATATTTGTGTGTTGTACAGTCTTATGTGTTGGAGTTGAAATATGCACTTGTCAACTGAAGAGCCCAAATTACTGCATGTTCTCTGCCCAATCGATTCTATTAAACTCTCTCTTGCTCCTTCAACTCTAATAAATGGCAGTTGGCTTATGGGACAGTCGAGTACTTATTTACCCAACTGAGTTAATTGTCTAAAGGAATCCGGCAAACATTTCATTGCCTTGCAATCCCGAAGGTTCAATTGCTTCAAATTCCTTAATTCACCAAGTGAAGGAGGCAGCGTTTCCAGCAAAGGGCTTCCTGTTCAACAATTTTTACAGCCAAATCTCTCTGGGTTTCAATATTTCCAAAACCATTTTCAGGTTCTATTGTAATCAGGGCAATCTCCCATGTCTTTATGGTTTCCACTGCCTTCGCAATAGCAGGACAAAGTGTCCATTATTGACATAAACTCCACGCCTTCTTCTGGTGATCGAGTCTGTATTACTTTATTTGTATGACGCTGATCTTGAATCTCAGCATATAACCTGTGAGCACTGCCCAATAAATGAAGGATAAAGCAGGGCCGGCTTTTACACCATATCATACAATATGTGCATAAATATCCCATGTTTTCTAAATGTCCCATCTCCTTCACCTTCTTGAGCCTATTGCTTAAACAAACTTTTTGCAATTGAAATTTGTGTTTATATGCATGCAAATGGCTCTCCCGGTCATTAATTAAACTGTTCAACCATGAATAATGGTCTTCCACCCGTAAATGATCTCCTTAGAATTTCATTTGCAAGCAGTAGACACTAAACGCTGCAGATAATCACCATCCTTTCGGAATAGTAGGCACAAATACAAGATATTTACAAACTGCTGAACATGCAGCCTATGACAAGCTCCAAAACAAAACCCATGGAGCAAAATACAATGTTTCACAAATCTCGTGATGATTTAGGAAGGAATTACAATGCCTAGTAAAATTTGTAGACCTTTTACCAAGCACGATCAAAATAGTTATAATTATGCCTTGTCATCATGGAACCACCAGCGCGTCTCTTTAGGTGATCGACCATTTCTGCAATTTTTGACATATCGATCATTATCTGGAAGACGTTGCTTCATAGTAGAGCTAGATAACATTGAAAGAATGCTGATGCAGATAGATCTGATGGTCATAGCTGTAAATATGTGGATGCAGAGGCGCTTGTGGGAGAAAAATAACCTGTGGAGCTTCCATGGGATAATGATCAGGGAAATCAACTTGTAGTTGATAGGATTCATTGGCATACATTGTGCCAGGGGCTCCTGTCAGCTCAATTATCCATCTCTGCAAATCACCTGGACTATAGCAATAGTAATTGATGCTGTGTGACCGGAAGAAAAGCATATCTCTGTTGTTTCGAATGACACATTGCAATCCTGAAAACGCAGATGCTCAATCGCCTTGGCAAAGAACATGAAGGTTTGCCATCCCGTTGCAAGTCGATGGAGTCGATTCAACACGAAACTGGGCGCAAGAAAACGTTTTTTAAACTCTGTCTCTGTGTGGGTAGCGCGCCTGCCCAATGGGTAGCGCATAGTGCATGTCCACAAATCTGCAAACATGTCTTCAGCCTTCCACTGCACCAGCTTGATTTCTGTTTTGGAAACTTGTGAATATAATTTGATTTTTGTCTATCCACAAACTGGGTTAGAATTTGCCAACTCGAATTTTCGTACTTTTTCCATGTTCAACCATAATTATGGTGCAAGTAAAGCTAGTTTGAAGCTCAGACTCAAACGCATGCTTCTAAAACAGGCATAGACAATGAAGTTTTCGGAAAGCATGTTTTGCTTTCACCCAATGATTTACAGGATACACAATTATTTCAGCAAAACCCGGAAAGTTAGAAGAATCAACTTATATCTGAAGCTTGTCAATTCATTAATAGTTCACATGCCTGCAGACAGCTGAAAATTCTGAGCACTCATGTGTCATCAGTTTGTTTGATTTCACTTTGTATCTAATTATCTGTTTGTGCTTTTGCAGGGATAGAAGCTGCTGAAACTGAAACAAGATTGAGGAGCTGTAGAATTTGAAACATTTTGACAAATTACATATTCATCATAAAAAAATATTTGATGACTTCTTCTTCAAAACGGGGTTTTGAAGAAGAATCAATCTCGCCTTATTTACGATGACATTCCTGAAATAAACATTTACTGAACCTTCCTCTGGCTTTCACATGTTTTTGAAATACTTCTGAAAACAAAACCCTTAAAATGACTCTTTTCTGGACCAGAGTAACATCAGTGACTGCAAATGACAAGAGATGAACCTTGGTGAATTTGACTATAGCGGGTTGACAAGACGGAGTCTAACAGAATCATGAGTGATTCTACTTCCTGAGCAATTGGCTCTGAGAGAAGCTAATTGGAGAGAATGAGTGTAATTAAAATTGTTGTGCAGGTTGAAGATGAAAAAATTACAAATTCTGGATTGAGAATAGTGTGCAAAGGTGTTGCAGCAACCGAAATCATTATGTGAATGATTGGATAACCAGAAAAAAGCTTAGGATGGTTTTAACACCATGGAGAAATATGGAGTCGCATGAGTTCATTGAATGAACTATCACATGTAGTAGCATGGAGAAGATGGAGTTGTAGAGCAGAAAAAGCCGAAGAAACAGAGAAATTGATTAAGGAAAAAAACCTTTAGAATATTTCCAAAGGAGGAAATCAGAAGGTGAGGATTAAATCGTAGAATTGAAGTGAGAGATGTATGGACCAGATTACATCGCAAAGTTAAGTTTGAAAAGTTGCGACGTAGACATGTGTCAGTCAGAGGATGCAAGTGCATATCACACATCGATAGTTTTAGTGTTTTTTGTTAACTACATCGCAAGGTAAATGATTTAAGTTGCGATGTAGTAAGTTGAGAAAATTGCGAAGTGGACACGTGTCGGGCAGAGAGTTCAATCGCATATCGCACATTGGTGATTTTAGAGTTTATTGTTTAAACATCACATGGTAAGTTGTTTTGATTGCAATGTGATACAAATGGGAGATGGCGGTGTGAGACGGTATAGCGGGACTATTGGATCTGGCATGGACCAACAGTGGACTCTACATCACAGTTCCAGAGAGATTTTGCATCGACGTTAGGATTGTTTAGTTGTTAAAGTTAATTGTTACGAGTTTTGATCTTCTATGTTATATAAGTTTCAAAGTGTGATTCGTTGTGATTGGTCACGTCGTGTGTGGGCCCATAAACCACAGGTCCGTGGGGTTTGTATAAATTTGTAGTCGTGTATGCGATATGGTAACGTGAAGGGGTGGAAAATGCATAAAGGTAAAAAAATTGTTATATGATTATATGAGTTATAAACTCGAGAGCCACTTATCGTTAAGCTTCCACGTGCATATGATTAAAAGAAGAATGTTTAAGGTTAATGGAGGTAATATTGGTTTAATTCCGCTAACCCTGCATCTTTGGGTATTTGCGGCCTTATGGTTCCATCATTATGTAATGTAAAGGAGGTTTCCCACTCGAAGTGGATGACTTCTAAGTCGTTGATCTCTCGTTTCTTATATTTTTTGAGTTGGTTTCATAACAACATTTAATTTTATTTTTTTTAAAGGATTTTATTTTTAGGGTGATGTAAGAAACCCATGCACTAATAGATGTCATGATGAGATCTAATAGCCAATAAATAAAAATATTTCAAATTTTCTAATGAGATGAATTCCAAGAACTTTCTCAAACTCTTGAAACAATTGGTGTTTCTGCTTCTCATGAAAAGCGGATCTTGATAATTGTCAAAAGTAGATATATATCTTTAGAATGAATAAGAGAATCAAATATCATGGATCCATCTCTACAATAAGATATTGAAGCTTTCCTTGATCACCTTTGTTATAGGTCAATTTGGGCATCATTCCCAATGACCTAGTTAACTGGGCATCATCTCCAGGACCGATGATCAAGGGTCTATCATTCCCTATCATCTTAGTTTCTATATGCCCTAAGACAGGAAACAACGTGAATAAAATAGTGACTTTCATCAAGAAAGGATTTTCCATGGTTTGAAGCTTATTATTAAACATGTGGGAGCTCACCAACGCAGGCTCTAAGGGGCCTAAGTGCGTTGCATATGCAGGTAGCCCCATTCAAGGCTTCTCTGCAAAGCACTTCCCGACATTCAAAGGTTCGTTGGTCACATTGGGAGAAAAATTATCATTTTTCTGGAATCTCCACTTGGCCAGCTTCTTCTAGAAGGGTTCACATGTGTCAAGCTTTGAATCCAAGTGTCCATTTGACATCTACATGAATGGAAACATGTATTGCCTATTTTTGGAATGTTATTGATTACAAAACAACCTACAATTCCTCTATAAATTCAACACAGATCTAAGTGTTTGGGGGGAAGAATTTGAGTAGGGAAATGTTGGAGAGACTTATGATGTGATGATACTTGGGAACTTTGTTGGAAGGTTACTACAAATCAGTCACTAGGTTGTAACCTCTCCTTCTATCATCAATAAAGAGTACTTCTAGTTTTTCCCTACATGCATCCATGTTTACTTTGATTTTCCATATTGCAAAATCTTGGTTGATGAATGTAGTTTATGCTTAACTGATTTAGCTAACTAGCTTGAATAGATATCTATATTATTGCATCTTATGTTGTTTCAGTGTTCTTTCTTGTAGGAAGCATTCAGTTATTTGAAACCACTTGAATTTGAAGCTATGGTGAAAGCAACAAAAAGGAGCCATTTGGAAGTGACTGAAACAAGTAATCATCCAATCCTCTCTTTGTATCTGTTCTAAGTTAGGAGAAACATTAGTATAGTCTTTCACCTGTTGTTCTAGAATAGACACCGGTCTAGGGAAGCGTAGTTTATCTATATATTACAATTCTAGCCCAAAAAAATAGCAACTCTGGTGGGGAGAACTTCTCTTGTTTCTATTTGTTTTAGTCTCTGATCTGCTGTCTAAATCCACCTAGTTGTTGTTTTACATAAAATTATACTTTTTTAGAGCTTAATTTGCAAAGTTAGTGAGCCAAACAATAGCTTTTTATTTTTTTACTGCGCTTAATGCACCCTTGGTCAAGGCATAGTGCTTTGCAGAGCATTGTCTCCCTTGTCAGCTTGCGTTGCAGAGCACTGTCTCCCTTTGGAGACTGTGTTGGATCCTGAAAGGACCAAATCCCCTTGAATCTGACTTTGTACTTTACTTCAGTTTTGTTTGCTGATTTGTTCTTAAAATTTTGATGCTCTATTGACTAGTAACTCTATATATTTCTTCTCCTTTCACTGAAAATTTGTTGAATGTTGTTTTAAAAAGGTTTTTCATTATCATTGACAAGTTGATTTCAAAGTACTATTTATGGTCACATTAATAATCGTTTGCTTTCGAAATAGGAAATTGTCATAAAATCTTCATTTCCTTGATAGGAGAAATTGTTGTTGAAATCCTCATTTTTCCTTCAAAAGAGAAATTTTCATTTGTATTCTTCATTTCTCGAAAGTAAAAAGCATTTCGATTATTGATCTAGTGCACCTAGTTTTCTTTCTGCATTCATAACATTAAGGAGACTGAAAAGAAAAACTTGCATTTGCATGTAAGATTGTGTGTTTTTTGCAAAAGGAACATTAGGAAATCTACATTTAGTTTGAGATTCATTGATTTGTTTTGTTCATTGATTTTCTTGCTCTCAAACTATTTGCTCTCTTCCCTTAGTAGCTAGGTCTTTCATTGAAAAAGCTGAAAGTGAAAGTTTGTTTATCATTCTTAGCTTGCATTTTAGGAATTTCATATACATCATCTTGGTGAACCTGAAAGGCAAAATTTTAAGCAATATCAACAAAAAATAAACCTCAATTTACTTAACAATGCTTTGGAACATTAACGATAACATTTAGAGGTCTAGGCTAGAGATGTGTTTCGGCGTCGTAAAACATAGCAGCTATCGTTAACTTGTCTACGATATATTCTGAGTGTGATACCTCACTCCACGTACGTAAGTATATCGTAGCTTGTCCATGTACTCTCAGGTATATCGGGTAGTGTTAAGTACGATAAGTATAAAGGGGTGCTCTCACTGTGCGATTTTGCATCAGACAACGCTAATACGGACTTGGGCCTCCACATACCTTCGGGTATATTTGGGAGGAAAACTTTTAGTTGCTATCCATCCATAGTGAACCGAGTCAGCCACCTTGAAATTGTGTAATGCCAAACACAGCATTCAGGGAGATTACCTCCCTGTACTTCTTGGTTCGCCAAGAGGTATTCTGCAGTTCACAGTTTCCTGGTAAACCCTTTTGCCTATCATTACCATCTTCTTGTTCTTTTTTGGATAAAATATGTTATCAATCAGATTTTCCTTGAAGTTGTTGGAAGAGGAAAGGGGTCTGAGGTAGCCACAAACCAACCTTCAGGTACAGAATCTAGCCAATCTGTACCCAGAGAGGGCTCTCTCTATAAAAATTAGCTTTGTTTTAGAGGATATTAGGCTAGTTATAAAGTCCAGGGGTTTTGATTTTGTTTGGTTTGATGGAATTCTATAGCTGAGATTAAGATCAAGTAGTTTCAGTCCATTGGGCTAATGGAGTCAAAGGATTGGCTGCACTGGCTTAAGTTTTTTAACAAAATATGGTTTATCAGGGCCAGATAATCAAACTAAAAACAATTATAGATCTAAAGTGAATGGAATGGAATTCAAACGGATGAAAGGCAACGAAGAATCTTTCAACACATTCAAGAGAAGAGAAATATATTGATTATCAATAAAGAGCAATTAACTATTCTTTACTAAATAACCAAAAATGTATAAACTAGACAAACAGGAGCAATTAAGAATTCCTTATTTAAACCAGTTTAGAAGAAAAAATTTAATATAATAATGACTGAAATCAGAATACACCTAAGTACTTTCTAATTTAATATTTTTCGTTAAATATTAAGATAATGAAACACAGATGATATCATAAACAAATGTAAAACTTTAAAACATGGGATAGAGATGACTTATTGATCCTTCATTCGACACATGATTCCTGAGAAAAGTCTTCTGCCTCAATTCCTTGTCCAATTTTGCCACGAAATTTTTTTCCAAAAGCTCTTTATTCCAAAATATTCAATGTTACATCACAGTATAAGAATCCACCCTCAATAATTCAATTGAGGGTTTATTTATACAAAAAATCATACAAAATACCTCTTAACAAAACGAGATATAATCTAAGATGACTCATAAATAAGTTACAATAAAAATAGAGACAGATGGTCTCATGGATAAGACAAGAAGTAACCGATGTTGTGATGTTCCCTCCTTTCGAGAATGTGCTGGAGGCTGGACCTATATTTTGGCTCATCGTTGTCTTCTTCAGTAATTTTGTTCTAACTACCTTGCTTCACTGATACTCTTTGTTTTTACTGATACACTTTTAACTGAACTGATACTCTTTAACCTTTGTTTGTTCCTTTATCCTTTATACTGTAGTAAATAGGAAAATTTTCATATGAGGATAAATTTTACAAAATTTCCAACAAATATTCCCACCATTTATCTTCTACTATTCTTGTTCGTTGAAGCTTCCTTAATTTTTCATCAGCCTCGGTATACCTGAAGAAATTCGGCTGATTAGGAAACAAATGTTTCACTTCATTTACAAGATAAAATAAATTCTCTAATCTGTCATGAAGATTCCTTCCTGTAGGTAATGTTGCTTCTGATGAAATGGTTGAGGAACTGGCTAAATTGTGAGCACATATGTCCAATTTCTTAACATAAGTTTCCAGGTCCATTATTTTATCTTCTGAAACCATAGGGTTGGGCAACCCTTTATTAAATAAAACATCAAACCTTTCTCTGAAAGCAATGATTTCACTTTGCATTTCAAAGCACCTTCATTCCAAATTTTGCATAAGAGTTCTTTTAGTAAAAACTCTTTTGATCTCCAAGATTGTTGCAGTTCTGTCCTGGATACCCAAATCTGCAAGTTGTTGTCTTTTTTGGGTGTTTAGAAATTTTATAAGATGATTGGCTTCCTCAGGCCTATTTCCTAATTCTGCTCGTGTATTCTCAACTTCATCCAGAGCTACTTTGACCAAACCATTCTGCTTGTATATTATCTAGATTGAAGACCAGATATCTTTTATTGACTGAATAATATCATCCCAAAGAATGTCATTTATTTCTCTTAAAGGTTTCTCAAATGTAAGATCCCCTTCCAAGGCTTTAACTAATTTTTCCAACTTTTTCACTTCTCTTGTTTTGTCAGCAACAGTCATTTTTGAGAGATCATATTTCTGTTCCAAATTAACAAGCTGTAACTTTGTGTGTTGAAGTTCTGTTACTTGAAGTTTCAAGTCATTCATTGATTTTATTAGTTCTTCTGTACTCAAATTTGAAGTATTTACCTGTGATGACTCTGCTGGCTGACCTGTTGGAGATATACCTGTACCTATACTTGCCTCTGTTGTAGATGCTGGGAGAGAAGATTGTTTGTCTTTTAATGCTTGCTCAAGCTCTTTTTCTGTTTCAGTCAGTCGCTCATTCATTTTCAAGAGCAACTCCATCATTTCTTCTTCAGAATTATTCTTAATTATTTCTTCAGTTTGAGGATGTCTGGAGGCTGCCAATTTCAACTGTTTTCTCAAAGCTGCAATGTCATCATCCTTATTCTTTATTAAGGCTTCTATACCTTTGACATCCTTTGGATTGTGACCCAAACCAATTATTATTTCTTCCAATGTTTTTATCCTATTATCTTTGGCTTGAGAAGAAGACTTTTCAAGCTGCAATTGTGTATTAGTGTTTTCCAAAAAGTCCTGTAACCTGTGAGCTACCATTGCTTTATCAATTAGTGTAGAATAGATCATTTCACCAGTCTGCTTATGGAACTCAATCTGATATAAAGGATGAATATCCTTTGCTAGAACTTCAAAGTTTCTCCTGACATAATCAACAGTTGTTTGGGGTTGCTGCAACTTGGGTTTGAAATGGCTCATTAACATTTTTCCTTGTTGGATGTCAAAAGCTGACATCAATCTTTCTTGATTCTTTGGAGCCATTTTCAGATATTGATTATATACTTGAATTCTCAGTGGATCATTCCTAGCCTTTATATTGATAAATGTCTTCTTTATATCTCCTGCATCTTTAACTGGTGTTTTTAAAGAAGATATTTCAATACTCTGTTGCTTCTGTAGCTCTTTCCTTTGTGAGGTAGTGGATGCTCCACTGACTAAACCTATTTGTTGACTGTCTAATTTTTCTTGTCCTTGACTATCAAGGATTTCATCAATAGATTCTACTTCTGAAGGAGTATTCAATTTCCGTCTCTTGGCCTGAGGCTGTTGTGAAGATCCAGAGATAGGGGTAGCAGCTTCAACTTCTCTTTTTTCCCTTTTCCAAATTTAATGGAGTCTGCAAAATTGACATTTCTATTGGATTAGTTTGAACGGAAGAAACCTGTATTTGATCCTATCCCTTGGAAGTTTGAGGTTCTTCCGTCATAGTGAATGTTTCTTTAACTTGTGTATCAACCTCTTTCTCTTTTCCCTTAGATGATAATGCAATATTTTCTGGTAACTCCTGCTGAATAATCCGAGCTGAGGAAGGGCCAACCTTTGATCTTTGTACATGTGCAAAAGAGTCTAGGTCAAGCATCTTTTCAAGATCTTTCATAACATTGTCTACATTGACCTGCTCAATATCCTGCTCTATCAATGTTCTTTCCATCCATTCATCTGAATTAGCATATTTTTCAATCTCTGGAATTCTTTGATGTATGCATGGTGCTGATTTATTCTTCATTCTTTTATCACAAATGAAGTTGAATGGGTCATAAGGCACCCAATAGAAACTCTTTTGTAATCTAAGATGATCTTCTAATATATTTTCAGCCTCTTCCCCTGCATCCCTAGTGTTACAGATAAAGGGACCTAATTGACTTTTGATCGGGAGTTGAGCCTTCTTCTTTGCATTACAAAAATGAATTATATCAGAATTGTTCATCTGCCTGAAATATTCTAATGCAAAGATCCTGATGGGGACATATTTTGGCAATTTGAATGGTCATAATTCACATCCATATATTTTGACTTCTGTGTGATTTTGGTATAAATACCAATCACCAACTTTGTATTGTTTTGAGAGCTATAAATTTTTCTTGATTTCATTGCTGAGTCTTGGAGGAGAAACTCCCGTCAACAAGGTGGTTGCAGGATGTATAAAAATATCAATGAACTCATTATAGGAATAGGGAGAATCTCGAGAACTATGAGGGATCGTTGAACAAAAGATAACAGACCTAGGATTCCCTTGGGCATCAAGGTTTTTGATATAGAAAGGGAAATTTTTCAACTGATAATAGAGCATGAGCTAGTAGATGACAGAGGAATACTTAAACACTTTCTCATTTTCTAATCTCATGAATTGATCATGGATTTTGTCTGCAATATATGATGCAAAGTCATACCTGACAACAGGAGGCTATCCAGGGGTAAAAATAGACAATAATACTAGAGTTAAATGGTCAACATATTCACTGGTATTAAAGCCCATTATAAAGGATATCATTTCCAAAACAAGTCTACCCTCCTCAGTGAAAAAAGTATACCCATAAGGGGGAGGGCCTTTAGGCTAATGATTAGGCAAAATAAAGGTCTAGCAGATGTGGCTTAATTCTTCATGGGATAGTTTGGTGGATTTCTCAAGTAAATCTCCCATGGATAGGGGAGTGAGGGCTTGATTAGGTTGAAAATGTAGCATCTCATTGATAGACTGAGCAGTAATTGTGAGAAGGACATCTTGATTTGGGGATAAGACTACTCTTTGGTTAGGATCATACTTCGCGTGGAAAAAATGGATTATTTCAGGAAAAATATGGACAGAGGGAAAGAGGTACCTGGGAAGATTAGATTCCCATAACCCAATCATATCCAAGCCATTCAAATAATTATATCTGCAGTGACAAAAAATTCGAAGAGGGCTTTCACTAAAAACTAGGTCTTTCATTTGGAAATCTCTGTCAACTAATGATAAATAATCCAAGTCTCTGTGAGGGGCATTTAATGGGGCGACATTTAAAGCGACTAGAACTTCCATTTTTGGTTCTTGTGGATTCAAAAATGGAAATCCAGCTTATGGTGAAAATTTGAGCAAAATTACAGGTCTCGATGGGAGGAACAGGTACAATTGCATATTGGGAATTCATTTACAATTCTTTGGGATTAAGGAATGAACTAGCAATTAATTTTAACTCTGTTTCAGTGAAAGGAAAAGGAAAGCCAAGTTTATTACAGATTTTAGTTGAAGATTTAGGGTAAATACCTATTCTTTGGAGAAAACAACGTTTTGAACATGTGCTGGTTAAGGTGGACAATCTTCTGAGAAGCTTTGACTGCAATTCTTTTCGAAAGGACAATGGTTGGTAGACTTCAATAGTCGAAATTTAAATTTTTCTGCATGGGAGTGTAGTCGTTCACTGTGAAAGAAAAAATGAAAAAGACGTGGGTCATTTGGTTTTATTTGCAAAGTCAAATGGGGGGCGAATTTTTTATTATTTTAATAAATGACGTCATCCTGTACGACATATGAGTCACGGGAAAAGGTGGTAAGTGGTTTATTCCGCACCACTTTTGAGGGAAGGCGATTTTGGGCGGAGAGGCATCGAATCCAGAGAACACACGACACGTGGACAGGGTACTATTTGAAAACTGCCAGCTTATCGCACGTTAACGTTCGGATCGGAGATGGCCAACAGAATTGATAATGGTCGTTGATCTTGGATGGATCGATCGAACGATTGATGGGATGGGGAGATGATGGGGAATTAACGGCGCGGGCCCAATGTAATTAACTATTAATTAAACTCATCAGGTGGAGTTTGATTGGTGAGGGTCGGTTATTAATCAATCGTGTGGATTAATTAATCCCTGGTACAGTGGATGGTTGGGAATTGTTTATTTTTATTTTTAAACACATATATAATATGTTTAAACGCTTTTTTCATATATTTTTATTTATACAGTAATTAAATCAATGCGATTTATTTACCGTAGGAGGGCGGGAATAATATTAATCTTATATTTTAGCCAAAAGGGGGTATATTGTGGGTTTTTGATTTGAATAAATAGGAATTAAATACTTTTGGCTAAAAATTCATAATATAAGGGTTTTGGGAATATTATATAAAAAAGGAACTATATACATAGGACAAGGTTATTTCAATAAGAATTTAAATATAAATTAGAGTTAATATGACAAGGGGACAAGGTAAATTTCAAAATACATTAATATAACTAAGAAAGTGAAGTTTTAGAAGCAAATTGCATTATAATCACTTCATCACTTAAACTTAGGATATAATGTGATTTTGAGGGTTTTTATGAAATATCTCATGATTTTCCTAAGTAAAATGGGATTTTACTTAGGAAAGAAATTTTTGAAGTAAATGAGTGTGATGATGGATGATTTCAAGTACTTAGGTCTTTTCAATTATTGGGCCGAGGGTCCGGTCCCTCCAAAAGTCAAGGAAATGCCTTGAGCCCCTCTAATCTTCAAATACCTTAGCACCTAGGGGAAATTAGTGAAATCTTTAGGGAAAAATGAAGGCGAAGTTAATAATCTTGACTTTGCTTTGCTGTGAACTTTTTCCAATGTAGTATATGCCTTTGTACTTGTGATGAAAATAAAATTGAACACATTTAGAACCATCATTCATCACATGTAATTCTGCAACAACATCTACCTACCCTACTTACTTTACCCTATCATTTTCTCTTCTTTATTTGGGTGCACTTATACTGGCAAACCCTTATCAATCTTCTTTTTCTTTTACATGGCAAACTTATCTAAGTCTACACTTATTACATCCAAGGGCTCAGATTAAACTGTTGAGCTCCTTTTATTTACTCTACCTCTCTATTTATCTGCCAAGATTAAACTATTTGGCCAGATATTTATTCTCTATTATACAACATGAAATTGAAAAATGAATGAGTCAAGTTTAAACTGTTTGACTATTCATAAATTGTGGCAAAAGTTTGACAAGTTGCACAAAATTTTGTTTATTACATCAGATCAAAAAGTAGTGGCATTTAGACTTGCACACTTTCCTTGGCCTTTATTTTGGTGGGGTTCCCATCTTAAAACTTTGTCTTCCAGTTGAAAATCTTCTTCTTTGGTCCTCTTGTCAAACATCTTCTTTAATTTTTCCTGCAAAACTTGGGATCGTTGATACACTTCTTCTCTGGTCTACTGCAAGTGAATGGTTTGATTTATTCTTCTCTAAATATCATTTGGTTCTACTTGAGCCTCCCGAAGTAACTTCATTACAGGAACTCCTAAAGATGATGGAAATCTAGCCTCAATACCATAAACTAATTCATATGGACTAGTTCCAATTGATTTTTTGGTTGTAAGTCTGTCTGCCCACAATGTATTGGTAAGTTTCTTATGCCAATTCTTCTTATTTTATTCCAATAATTTTTTAATGATATTAATGAGGCTTTTATTGGAAGATTCATCCAGTCCATTACCCTGAGGATAATAGGCTGTTGAATGACCTAAAGTGATGTGATATTTATTGCAGAAATTAATCATTTTCTTGGACTTGAAAGCAGCATCATTATCAGTTATAATTTTCTCAGGACAGCCAAATCTTGATAGTATATTGGTTTCTAAGAATTCTATGATTACAGAATCATTGGCTTGTCTGGATGGGATCGCTTCAATCCCTTCAGTAAAGTAATCTGTGGCAGTGAGGATCCATCTGTGTTGCCCAGAAGAGGGAGGATGGATTTCTCCAATAAAATCTAGGCCCCATTGTTGAAATGGTTTCTCGGTGGAAATTGGTTTTAATGGTAAAGGTAGTAATTTTCTCTTGCCTTCAAAGATATGACACTTATGGCAAGAAGTTACAAATTTATTAACATCTGAAAACAAGGTTGGCCAATAAAAACCAGCCCTTAAGATCTTATCTGCAGTTGACTTCCAGTAGAGGTGTCTACCACAATCTCCTGCATGGAATTCATTAAGAACCTTGTCAGCTTCATCTTTCAATAAACAATTTAATAGAATTCCATCATGATTCTTCCCAAAGAGAGCATTATCTAAAATACAATACTTTAAAGATGTCATTTTCAAAAACCTTTGTTTCGTTCTGGATAACCCTAGAGGAGCTTGCAGGTTTAACAAAACATAAATGATATCAGCGTACCAAGGTGAGTCTAAAAAGGTTTGACTGATTTGTGGAGTCACCATCTCCTGTTTGTCATCCAGTTCATTAATGTTCAGGGCTTGGCAATTTGTTTCAGTCATGAGTTGAGCCAAACCTTTTCCTTTTATGAGTTTTGTAGGTCTTATTTCAATATCATATTCTAATATGGTAGCTATCCATTTACCTCTTTTGCCTTCAATTCCATCTTGAGTTAAGATGTCTTTAATGACAGCATTAGGTACATAACCTATCACATGAGAATACAATATATAAACTATGAAATCTTTAATTGCTTTCACAAGTGCAAAAGCTTGTTTCTCCATGATATTGTATTTCAATGATGCATCTCTAAGTGCTTTACTAAAAAAGGGTATAGGTTTTTCACATCCTTGATCATCCTTTTGTAATAAAACAGCTGCAACTATATGTTCAGAAGCAAATGAAAAAATTATGAAATCTCTATCAAATTTTGGACTGGTAAGAACTAGTGTTCTAGTCAAAGCCATTTTGATTTCTTCAAATGATTGCTTAGCTTAAACTGTCCACTTCATACTCGAATCCTTTCTTAACATGTTAGTAAGCAGTCTAAGTAATTTAGCTAAACTAGAAATGAATCTTCTCAAAAAATTGATCTTACCTATGAAAGCTTGAAGTTCTTTAATATTCCTGGGATGAGGTATCTGCAAAATTTCTTGTATTCTTTCAGGATCAATTCTAATACCATATTTTGAAATGATATGACCTAGGTGTTTACATTATTCAAGACCAAACAATGACATTTTAGGGTTTAAAGAAATACCATATTTTTTGCATTTTATAAACACCTATCTAAGATGATCCAAATGTTGTTGATCTGTCTTGGAAAAAACAGTCAAATCATCCAGATATATGACCAGAAAATCATGAATTTCTTTGGCAAAGGCAATTTCCATTGCTCTTTGGAAGGTCACTCCTTCATTTTTGAGTCCAAAAGGCATCTTAACATATTTGAATGTACCCCATGGTGTCGTAAAAGCTATTTTGTCTTGATTGTCAAGATGAACCAGAATCTGGTTGTATCCTGAGAATCCATCCAGAAGAAAAATTCTTGAAGAGCCTACTACCCTTTGTAAGATATGGTCCATTTTAGGCAAAGGATAGTTATCTTTTAAAGAAACTTTGTTTAAATTTCTCAGATCAACACATAATCTAATCTCTCCAGTCTTCTTCCTCGTTGGTACCAAATTAGAAACCCATTCAGAAAACCTAATAGGAGCAATGATTCCTGCTTCATACATTCTTTTAATTTCTTTCTCAATTGAAGGTAGTAGCACAGGGTTGATTCTTCTAAGTTTCTATTTGAATGGTTTCTGATCTGGTTTCAAAGGTATTGTATGTTGAATGATTGATGTATCATATGATTTCAAATCTTCATAAATCCAGGCAAAAAAATCCTGGAATTCTTTTAAAATTTCAACATATTTAACCTTTTGATCTGCTGGCAGAGATTTAGATAACTTAACCATCTTAGGATTTCCTTTCGTTCCCAAATTGTATTCTTCAATATCAGCTTTTAACGGTTCCATTTTGGGTCTTAGTGGAATGTCATTAGAGTCAAAAACATCTTCCAAAGGAGTTAATCCTTTAGGTAAATGATTATCTTTCAGATTAATAATTTCGGATTCATCTTCTATAATCTCATCGACTTCCATTTGTTTCAAATCCTGCATATCTTTTTTGGTGAATTTAGTTGGGTGAAGCATGTGAATCGCAGTCTCTTCTGAAATATCTGTTTCTTGTTCATCGATTTGATCAGATTCATTGATTGTTGTGTCTTCATCTATACTACTATTAGAGAATTAGTTTTCTAAGGTCAAAAAATTATTAATCTGATTATTATTTACAAACACTTGCCAATTCATAAGATTGTCTGGTATAGCAGGTCTATGTGTGATCTCAGCTGTAAACTGATGATTAGGTCCAAAAGGTAATTTACAAGTGCTAGCGAACATTGCAGGACTGTGAGCATGCAAATTTTGTTTTCTACGAATTTTGGCAAGCTGAGCTTGTAGAAAAGTGTTAAGAATTTCCACAACTGTTCCTCTGTATTCTCTTAATCTGGGGTCTTTTGTTCAACATTCACCATTGATCTGTTGAATAATTAACTCGAAATCTCCTATGATTGATACTCTGATTGCTCCTAATTTTTTGACATGTTTAAGCCCTGGCAAAAGAGCCTCATATTCTGCCATATTATTAGTGCATCTAAAGTTCAATATATAAGCATGGCCTTCAGCATGATCATTTTCAACGTTATGTATCCAAATTTCAGCTCCTGCTCCTAACTTATTTACTGAACCATCAAATTCTAAATGCCAGAGAATTTCATGTTCATAATCTTCATCGACTATTTTAACAACTTTCTTAACAGGGAGCTCTGGTTTTTTAGTTTTTTCTGGTATTTCTTGATTGTATGATGTTTCTTTGTTTTCAGAAATTTCTTCGATTTGAACAGTAGATTTATTTGCAGTTTCTGTTTCTGGTGCTTCTAATTCAGTATGAAGGTCAAATTTAGCATTATAAAGGATGAACGAGTCCATATCAGAATGTACTGAGTAGACAGAGAAGTTTTCAGGATTCTCCTAACTACTAACTAAATATTTCATCAAGGTTTCTCTGTATAGTCTTTTAGGCTGACCGAACACTGAAATAGTAGCATATGACATATCTAACTGAAGAGATCCTCCGAGTTTGGCACCCTAGGATCTGGACAACAACATACCATATTTGGGAGGAATATTTGCTACTACTATATCCATCAGAATATATTTCGTAGGGTATTGCACCAAAGTAACACACAAATCTTTAATCAAACCTAAACATCTTACCTGACTTGAATCAAAAGAAAAAATATCTTTATATGGTCTGGTAATGTCTAGGTTTAATCTTTCCATCACAGCCTTGGGAATTAAATTGTTAGACGCTCCAGAATCAAGCATGGCATTATGAAGTATTTTGTCATGAACATTCAAACTCACATAAAATGGAGGAGTTCCTCCACTTTCTGGTTTTCCATTTACTTCAGGGCCAAAAATTAGTTTGGGTTGATCATCAAAAACATTTACTGAATCATCCATTCCAGTAATGTTAAGGGATCTGCTGATTTGGCTTCTATAGACATCATGTTTAGCTAATTCTACTAATGGAGCAACTATCTTTAATTTGCCTATTTCAGCTTCTAGATTGAAAGATTTTTCTCTTTGAGCTCTAGTATTTTGAACAGTTGGATTTTCTCTATTTTTTGGGTCTTCAGTGTTTTTCTCTTTTTCATGAGTGGGATTATGAGTTGAAGGTGTTTCAGAATTAAATTCTGCTGGTTCTTCTACATTTCCTGCAGGAGGAAAAGTATTGGAAAGTTGTTTATTATTCAGTTGATTATCATACACATCCTCAATTATTGGATTAGAGGGGTTAGGACTTGCTCTAGAAAGAATTTGCACAGGAGGAGTGTTAGTTTTACCTTTGATGTTTTGTTTTACAAATTTCTGTTTGCTATTCTTTGGCACGTCAATCCATCTGCTTCTCAAATTGTATTGTTTATGAACTTCATAAATTGCTGAATCATATCCTTCCTTGAAATCAAAATTTTCTCTTGAATGAGTTTGAAATGTTTCAAGAATATGATTTTCTTGATCTTCTTGAGATAGGAAAAATTCTGGTTCATTTTTGTTCTCAGTCACATTATTTATTTCAACATCCTCCGTTGGTTCCTCAGAAGACGAACCTTCAACAAAATTTTCCTGGAATGGTGGTCTGACGTTTTGGTCAGGAACATTTTTCCCAGTGTTTTGGTTTCTTCTGAAGTTTGGGTTTCTAACAACATTTTGACCATCGCCAGAAGATTTTCTTTCGATTGTCTCTACTCTGTCTCCCAGTCTTTCCATCCCTTTAATAATTGCATCCAGCTTTCTTTCAAAAGCCGAAGGCTCTTCGTTCATAGGCATCCTTCTTTCATCTCTAGCTCTAGCTTGCTTTTCTATCAAGTTAGCTTCAACACTAACAACTATGCTTTGCATCTCTTCTAGAGTTTGAGGAGCTCTTTCCCTAAGTGAATATGCTATGTCAGAATCAAACCCATCAGGGAATTTAACCAGTACTGAATCTGGAGGGGGTCTAAGGTTTTGGGGAATAGCATTGTAGGCTTCGTTGAAACTAATGATATAATCTTGCACTGCTTCATTAGGTCCTCTTTTCGATTTTCCAAAGTCTGATAGGATTTGAAGAGGGTATTTCTTCTTCTCCCATCTATTTAAAAATGCCCTATACAGGGCCGGTAAGTCAGCAATGTTATTTGGAGCAAGAGCCCTAAACCATGTCCTAACTTCCCCAGTAAGGCTCTGGACAAAAATTCACATTCGTACATCATCATCGTCTATTTCATAAAACTCAAAGTAATCTGTCATCCTTTTGGTATGTTGTTGAGCAGTGTAAGTACCAGAACCATCAAAAGGGGTGATTTTACACTGATAGTCTTGAGGCAGAGCAGTAGGGTTCCCTGGCAACCTTAACGGAGCATATCTGTTGGCCATTGGAAGGTGTAATGGAATAACAGGTGATGATGGTCGAGAAGTAATGGGTGGAAGGGAAAAAGAGGTAGTTTGTGTTTGAGAAGTTTGAGGAAAAGTAGATGAACTTTTGGAAGCTACAGTAATCACAGAAGTGTCTGAAGTTTCTTCAAAGGTCTGCTCAGATTGAATGGAATTTTGTAAATACTTGTTAAGATGTGAAGTGATAAATTCAAATTGCAAATCTTCAAGAAATAATGGATTAGGAACAAGCTTGGATAACTCAGATTCAGAAAAAATTTATGAATAGAGAATTTTGAAAATGTTCATCAAATGGTTCATCTTCAAGATATATAATCTTCACAGGACAAGAGTGTGATCTAACAAGAGGTTGGGAACTTTCAGAGCTTCCTTGACTCTCTTGTCTTCTCAGAATTCTGGGAATCAGATTTGGGTTCTCAAATATCAGTGGTGGGTTAGGGTCAGGATTTGACCTGGTATAACAAGTCCTTTCTGAAGCCAGTTTTCTGGATGATTTATATTTTTGGTTTTTTGTTTTAAATAAAATTAAAGTATAACTTCGACAAACTCTTTAAGAAATTTAAGATTTTTAATTAAAATTTTCTCAAATATTTATTGAACTAGAGAGTCTGATTGAATGTTTGAAACCAAAGTTCAGTTATTAAGCTAAAGCAGAGATAGACTGAAGCAGCATTTATTTACTATGCAATTGCAGAGCAAAAGCATTTCAAAGGCTACCTGGCTGATCTTCAGCCTCTGTCTGTAGCTTATAAGCAAACAATAGTGATAATAAAGATATTTAGGTCCCCAGTGGAGTCGCCACTATGTTATCACTCAGATTTTCCTTGAAGTTGTTGGAAGAGGAAAGGGGTTCGAAGTAACCACAAACCCACCTTCAAGTATAGAATCTAGCTAATCTGTACCCGGAGAGGGCTCTCTCTATAAAATTTAGCTTTGTTTTAGAGGATATTAGGCTAGTTATAAAGTCCAGGGGTTTTGATTTTGTTTGGTTTGATGTAATTATATAGCTGAGATTAAGATCAAGTAGTTTCAGTCCATTGGGCTAATGGAGTCAAAGGATTGGCTGCACTGGCTTAAGTTTTTTAACAAAAGATGGTTTATCAGGGCAAGATAATCAAACTAGAAACAATTATAGATCTAAATTGAATGGAATGGAATTCAAACAGATGAAAGGCAACGAAGAATCTTTCAACACATTCAAGAGAAGAGAAATAGATTGATTATCAATAAAGAGCAGTTAAGTATTATTTACTAAATAACCAAAGATGTATAAACTAGACAAATAGGAGCAATTAAGAATTCCTTGTTTAAACCAGTTTAGAAGAAAACATTTAAAATAATAATGATTGAAATCAGATTACACCTAAGTACTTTCTGATTTAATCTTTTTCGTTAAATATTAAGATAATGAAACACATATGATATCATAAACAAATGTAAAACTTTAAAACATGGGATAGAGATGACTTATTGATCCTTCATTCGACACATGAATCTTGAGAAAAGTCTTCTGCCTCAATTCCTTGTCCAGTTTTGCCACGAAAAATTTCTCCAAAAGCTCTTTATTCCAAAATATTCAATGTTACATCAGAGTATAAGAATCCACCCTCAATAATCCGATTGAGGGTTTATTTATACAAAAAATCATACAAAATATCTCTTAACAAAACGAGATATAATCTAAGATGACTCATAAATAAGTTACAATAAAAATAGAGACAGATGGTCTCATGGATAAGACAAGAAGTAACCGATGTTGTGTTGTTCCCTCATTTCGAGAATGTGCTGGAGGCTGGACCTATATTTTGGCTCATCGTTGTCTTCCTCAGTAATTTTGTTCTAACTGCCTTGCTTCACTGATACTCTTTGTTTTTACTGATACACTTTTAACTGAACTGATACTCTTTAACCTTTGTTTGTTCCTTTATCCCTTATACTGTGGTAAATAGGCAACATTTCATATAAGGATAAATTTTACAAAAGTTCCAACAAATATTCCCACCATTTATCTTCTACTATTCTTGTTCGTTAAAGCTTCCTTAATTTTTCATCAGCCTCGGTATACCTGAAGAAATTCGACTGATTAGGAAACAAATGTTTCACTTCATGTTCAAGATAAAATAAATTCTCTAATTTGTCATGAAGATTCCTTCCTGTAGGTAATGTTGCTTCTGATGAAATGGTTGAGGAACTGGCTAGATTGTGAGCATGTATGTCCAATTTCTTAACATAAGTTTCCAGGTCCATTATTTTATCTTCTGAAACCATAGGGCTGGGCAACCCTTTTTTCAATAAAACATCAAACCTTTCTCTGAAAGCAATGATTTCACTTTGCATGTCAAAGCACCTTCGTTCCAAATTTTTCATAAGAGTTCTTTTAGTAAAAACTCTTTTGATCTCCAAGATTGTTGCAGTTCTATCCTGAATACCCAAATCTGCAAGTCTGTGTTTGGTTTGGGTTTTTAGAAATTGTATAAACTGATTGGCTTCCTCAGGCCTATTTCCTAATTCTGCTCGTGTATTATCAACTTCATCCAAAGCTACTTTGACCAAATCATTCTACTCGTATATTATCTAGATTGAAGACCAGATATCTTTTATTGACTGAATAATATCATCCCAAAGAATGTCATTTATTTCTCTTAAAGGTTTCTCTAATGTAAGATCCCTTTCCAAGGCTTTAACTAATTTTTCCAACTTTTTGACTTCTCTTGTTTTGTCAGCAACAGTCATTTTTTAAAGATCATATTTCTGTTCCAAATTAACAAGCTGTAACTTTGTGTGTTGAAGTTCTGTTACTTGAAGTTTCAAGTCATTCATTGATTTTATTAGTTCTTCTGTACTCAAATTTGAAGTATTTACCTGTGATGACTCTACTGGCTGACCTGTTGGAGATATACCTGTACCTGTAATTGCCTCTATTGTAGATGATGGGAGAGCAGATTGTTTGTCTTTTAATGCTTTCTCAAGCTCTTTTTCTGTTTCAGTCAGTCGCTCATTCATTTTCAAGAGCAACTCCATCATTTCTTCTTCAGAATTCTTCTTGATTATTTCTTCAGTTTGAGGATGTCTGGAGGCTGACAATTTCGACTGTTTTCTCAAAGCTGCAATGTCATCATCCTTCTTCTTTATTAATGCTTCTATAACTTTGACATCCTTTGGATTGTGACCCAAACCAATTATTATTTCTTCCAATGTTTTTATCCTGTTATCTTTGGCTTGAGAAGAAGCCTTTTCAAGCTGCAATTGTGTATTAGTGTTTTCCAAAGAGTCCTGTAACCTGTGAGCTACCATTGCTTTATCAGTCAGTGTAGAATAGATCATTTCACCAGTCTGCTTATGCAACTCAATCTAATCTAAAGGATGAATATCCTTTTCTAGAACTTCAAAGTTTGTCCTAATATAATCAGCAGCTGTTTGGGGTTGTTGCACCTTGAGTTTGAAATGGCTCATTAACATTTTGCACTGTTGGATGTCAAAAGATGACATCAATCTTTCTTGGTTCTTTGGAGCCATTTTCAGATATTGATTATATACTTGAATTTTCAGTGGATCATTCCTGGCCTTGATATTGATAAATGTCTTCTTTATATCTCCTGCATCTTTAACTGGTGTTTTGAAAGAAGATATTTCAATACTATGTTGCTTCTGTAGCTCTTTCCTTTGTGAGGTAGTGGATGCTCCACTGACTGAACCTTTTTTTTTACTGTCTAATTGTTCTTGTCCTTGACTATCAAGGATTTCATCAATAGATTCTACTTCTGAAGGAGTATTCAATTTCTGTCTCTTGGCCTGAGGCTGTTGTGAAGATCCAGAGAGAGGGGTAGCAGCTTCAGCTTCTCTCTTTTTTCCCTTTTCCACATTTAATGGAGTCTGCAAAATTGACATTTCTACTGGATTGGTTTGAACGGAAGAAACCTGTATTTGATCTTGTCCCTTGGAAGTTTGAGGTTGTTCTGTTATAGTGAATGTTTCTTTAACTTGTGTATCAACCTCTTTCTCTTTTCCCTTAGATGATAATGCAATATTTTCTGGTAAATCCCGTTGAATAATCTCATCTGAGGAAGGGCCAACCTTTGATCTTGGTAGCTATGCAAAAGAGTCTAGGTCAAGCATCTTTTCAAGATATTTCATAACATTGTCTACATTGACCTGCTCAATATCCTGCTCTATCAATGTTCCTTCTATCCATTCATCTGAATTAGCATATTTTTCAATCTCTGGGATTCTTTGATGTATGGATGGTGCTGATTTTTTCTTCATTATTTTATCACAAATGAAGTTGAATGGGTCATGAGGCACCTAATAGAAACTCTTTTGTAATCTGAGACGATCTTCTAATATCTTTTCAGCCTGTTCCCCTGCATCCCTAGTGTTACAGATAAAGGGACCTACTTGACTTTTGATCCGGAGTTGAGCCTTCTTCTTTGCATTACAAAAATGAATTATATTAGAATTGTTCATCTGCCTGAAATATTCTAATGCAAATATCCTCATGGGGACATATTTTGGAAATTTGAATGGACATAATTCACATCCATATATTCTGACTTCTGTGTGATTTTGGTATAAATACCAATCACCAAATTTGTATTGTTTTGAGAGTTGTAAAGTTTTCTTGATTTCATTGCTGAGTCTTGGAGGAGAAAATCCCGTCAACTAGGTGGTTGTAGGATGTATAAAAATATCAATGAACTCATTATAGGAATAGGGAGAATCTCGAGAACTATGAGTGATGGCTGACCAAAAGATAACAGACCTAGGATTCCCTTGGGCATCAAGCTTTTTGATATAGAAAGGGAAATTTTCCGACTGATAATAGAGCGTGAGTTGGTAGATGACAGAGGAATACTTAAACACTTTCTCATTTTCTAATCTCATGAATTAATCATGGATTATGTCTGCAATGTATGATGCAAAGTCATACCTGACAGCAGGAGGCTATCCAGGGGTGAAAATAGACAATAATACTAGAGTTAAATGGTCAACATATTCACTGGTATTAAAGCCCATTATAAAGGATATCATTTCCAAAACAAGTCTACCCTCCTCAGTGAAAAAAGTATACCCATAAGGGGGAGGGCCTTTAGGCTGATGATCAGGCAACATAAAGGTCTGGTAGATGTGGCTTAATTCTTCATGGGATAGTTTGGTGGATTTCTCAAGTAAATCTCCCATGGATAGGGGAGTGAGGGCTTGATCAGGTTGAAAATGTAGCATCTCATTGATAGACTGAGCACTAATTGGGAGAAGGACATCTTGATTTGGGGATAAGACTGCTCTTTGGTTAGGGTCATAATTCGCGTGGAAAAAATGGATTATTTCAGGAAAAATATGGACAGAGGGAAAGAGTTACCTGGGAAGATTATATTCCCATAACCCAATCATATCCAAGATATTCAAATAATTATCTCTGCAGCGACAAAAAATTCAAAGAGGGCTTTCACTAAAAACTAGGTATTTCATTTGGAAATATCTGTCGACTAATGATAAATAATTCAAGTCTCTGTGAGGGGAATTTAATGGGGTGACATTTAAAGCCACTGGAACTTCCATTTTTGGTTCTTGTGGATTCAAAAATGGAAATCCAACTTATGGTGAAAAATTGAGCAAAACTACAGGTTTCGATGGGAGGAACAGGTACAATTGCAGATTGGGAATTCATTTACATTTCTTCGGGATTAAGGAATGAAATAACAATTAATTTTAACTCTGTTTCAGTGAAAGGAAAAGGAAAGGCGAGTTTCTTACAGAGTTTAGTTGAAGATTTAGGGTAAATACCTGTTTTTTGGAGAAAACAACATTTTGAACATGTGCTGGTTAAGGTGGACAATCTTCTGAGAAGCTTTGACTGCAATTCTTTTCGAAAGGAAAATGGTTGGCAGACTTCAATAGTCGGAATTTAAATTTTTCTGCATGGGAGTGTAGTCATTCACTGTGAAAGAAAAAATGAAAAAGACGTGGGTCGTTTGGTTTTATTTGCAAAGTCAAATGGGGGGCGAATTTTTTATTATTTTAATAAATGACATCATCCTGTACGACAGATGAGTCACGAGAAAAGGTGGTAAGTGGTTTATTCCGCACCACTTTTGAGGGAACGCGATTTTGGGCAGAGAGGCAGCGTATCTAGAGAACACACAACACGTGGCCAGGGTACTATTTGAAAACTGCCAGCATTTCGCGCGTTAACGTTTGGATCGGAGATGGCCAGCGGAATTGATAATGGCCGTTGATCTTGGATGGATCAATCAAACGGTTGACGGGACGGGGAGATGACGGGGAATTAACGGCACGGGCCCAACGTAATTAACTATTAATTAAACTCATTAGGCGGAGTTTGAATGGTAAGGGTCGGTTATTAATCAATCGTGTGGATTAATTAATCCCTGGTACAGTGGATGGTCAGGAATTGTTTATTTTTATTTTTAAACACATATATAATATGTTTAAACGCTTTTTTCATATATTTTTATTTATACAGTAATTAAATCAATGTGATTTATTTACCGTAGGGGGGCAGGAATAATATTAATGTCATATTCTAGCCAAAACGGGGTATATTATGGGTTTTTTATTTGAATAAATAGGAATTAAATACTTTTGGCTAAAAAGTCATAATATAAGGGTTTCGGGAATATTATATAAAAAAGGAGCTATATACATAGGACAAGGTTATTTCAATAAGAATTTAATATATAAATTAGAGTTAATATGACAAGGGGACAAGTTAAATTTCAAAATACATTAATATAACTAAGAAAGTGAAGTTTTAGAAGCAAATTGCATTATAATCACTTCATCACTTAAACTTAGGATAAAATGTGATTTTGAGTGTTTTTATGAAATATCTCATGATTTTCCTAAGTAAAATGGGATTTTACTTAGGAAAGAATTTTTTGAAGTAAATGAGTGTGATGATGGATGATTTCAAGTACTTAGGTCTTTTCAATTATTGGGCCGAGGGTCTGGTCCCTCCAAAAGTCAAGGAAATGCCTTGAGCCCCTCTAATCTTCAAATACCTTAGCACTTAGGGGAAATTAGTGAAATCTTTAGGGAAAAATGAAGGGGAAGTTAATAATCTTGACTTTGCTTTGCTGTGAACTTTTTCCAATGTAGTATATGCCTTTGTACTTGTGATGAAAGTAAACTTGAACACATTTAGAACCATCATTCATCACATGTAATTCTGCAACAACATCTACCTACCCTACTTACTTTACCCTACCATTTTCTCTTCTTTATTAGGGTGCACTTAGACTGGCAAACCCTTATCAATCTTCTTTTTCTTTTACATGGAAAACCTATCTAAGTCTACACCTATTACATCCAAGGGCTCAGATTAAACTGTTGAGCTCCTTTTATTTACTCTACCTCTCTATTTATCTGCCAAGATTAAACTTTTTGGCCAGATATTTATTCTCTATTCTACAAATATGAAATTGAAAAATGAATGAGTCAAGTTTAAACTGTTTGACTATTCATAAATTGTGGCAAAAGTTTGACAAGCTGCACACAATTTTGTTTATTACATCAGAGCAAAAAGTAGTTGCATTTAGACTTGCACACTTTCCTTGGCCTTTATTTTGGTGGGGTTCATTTTCTTTCACTTTTTTGGCCAATTTTATTTTTTCACCCTTTGATTTTTCTTTTAGGGTATACCCTCTTTACATTTTTTAAATTTTTTTTTTATTTTTTGATTTTTTAAGAATATGGAACACCTTTGCCACAAGAAAAAGGTTTGAACATATTGCATAGTTCAACAAGTCAATCATGAAAAATGACACCTATTGGTATAGGAGTCTAACAAAATAAATCAGTAATCATGGAAGAACACAATCCTACCCGCTGTCGTTCACGTAGATTAGCTTTAAAACCACCTTTACCACTAGAAGTTATTTCTGGTGGGTGAAGGAGATCACGATCTGCCAAATTGAGTACAATTCGTACCTCTGGTGAAACATCATCATTTAAACTAGAGCTAGCTCAAATTGTTTCCACACATCCTGGTTCATCTACTATTGTCAAAACGGAGTCTTCACAGCTACCTGTGGTCATGATCCATTCAATCGTTGAGACCATACCTCCTGGACGCGAAGTTGTTCAATCACAAATTGATCCAAATCCTGTCTCTTCTTTGTCAGAATCTTTGAATCCTGAACCTAAACAGCCCGAATTTGCTCCTATCTTGGTCATTCCACAAAGTTCTGTAGCCATTGAAACTCCTATTTCACACAGTCAACCGTCTGAAATATATTTTGGGCCTAGCGGTGAAGTTCTTCCTCCTGGTTTAATCGTGATTGAATAAATCCCTCAACCTAATTCACCTTTAAGTAAAACCAAATTTGGGGGAGACCTTTACCTATACCAGTCATTTACTCAATCATTTACATCTACTTTTTTTTATCCTATTGTCATTGAATCACACGTCGATTTAGGAGAGTATACATTTGGCCAAACAACCATTTCTGAACTAGCATCTTTGGTTGGGTCTATTGTTCCAATTACGTCAGCTCCTACCCTCGCTACTTCGTCGATGTTCACAACATCACCAGAGTCATATTTGCACGGTGGCCCTTCAGTCCCAACAGGTTAAAAATCACTATCTGGCACTTTCTCTGGTGCACCTTGACGTTCATGTTCTTTGTTAATGTCATCATCTAGTATTTTAACTAGTAGTCCTATAGCTAGTACTAAACGACTTGATTCATTAAATCCATCATCAGGGCAATATCAAGCCGGTCATTATGGGTCAATTCCATTAAATACCATATCAAATGGATGCCCAACATTCGGTGAACAATATTTTTTGTCTTATTATCCTCCTTATGTTGGGGGGAAACCTATGGTCACCCAATATGACAGTACCCAGTCACATTTTGGTCAAACTAACGTTGACATGCATTTTTGTCAATGGCAGCCCACTCTGCCTATCCAACCACAAACAGTTGTCCAATCGTATCAACCAATTCAACCTATTACACCCACTTCAATACCACTTGTTAATACATCTATACCCCTGTTACAGAATCAAAATATTATACATCAAACTTATCAGGCGAGTTCTTCAACTCAATATCATCAAATGTTGGGTCCATAGACACAAAATCCTTTGGTTAATTTACTACAACCTCTATCAGGGATAATTTATTCACAAGCTGGTCCACCATTTTATGGGATGTCACAAACGCAATCTGGTTATACATATCAACTGAATCCAACTTATACTAATTTGGGTTATAACATTGGTGGACAGACACCTTGGCAGCCGCAGGCACAAATTCCTCAAACTTCATATCAACAAGTACCATATCCAGGTTTTGGTCAACAGAATTCTCAAGCGTTTGCCATGCAAAACAACCCCTATCTAGGTTACCAACAACAAATCCCATATGCCAGTGCTCAAAAACTTGTTTCCCAATGTTAGCCCCCCTATAAATTTTTGACAAAGCAAAGTAAGGGGCTAAATTGTTTTTGAGCCTTCAAGGAATGCATCTCCCCTGAAGACACATCATCCTTGGAGTCTCCTATGCCTTTTCCTTTGATAAATTTCCCTCTGCTGTCTACCTTTATAAGGTCTCATTGATTACATAAATTCTGCTCCAAAAGGCCTATATTAAACCTTATATCCCTGCAGAATTTCTCTTTTCACCTCTTCTTCATTTTTCAAAACCCCTTTTCTTTACCCCAAAATCACCACCCTACTCCTTCTAAACCTCTCCAAAAATTCCCCCTTTATGGTCCCCTTAATCTCCCCAAATCACCTTGAAAACCCACCTTTACCCTTTGTCTAGCCAAATTCTCACCTTTGTTCCCTATTTCTACCCTCCTTTGGCTTTAAAATGAACTAAAATGGATTAAAAATCCACTTTTAACATTATAATAGGGCTAGCACCTTTCGGCCAGCCCCTCGGCTTTTCTTCCACCATATGACCTGGGTGCCGAAACCAGGTGTTAACCAAAAAGTGCTTATCTCAGTTGCTATCAAAGGCAATATCATCCGTCGATCGGCGCAGATCGGACGGTCTGTGTCAACTCTGCAGCACCCATGGTCTACCCCGTCCATCGCCTTGATCGCGCCATCGGCGTCTATTTACCCGCAGATCCGACAGGCTGCGGTACATCTGTCTCGGTGGACCCCACCACAAACACTTTTCGCAAACCTAGTGGTATCTATCGCACCGTCTTTGGGTGGTAGGCGGTATTTTCCCATTGCCCAGCGATTCCACTCAACATTCGACACGTGGCTGTGACACTGTTCCAAAACCGCTTGCTCATCATGCGTTAACTTTCGGCACAGGATACGGAGCGATATCGCTATCAGCCGTCCGATCTGCAATCACCCATCCAACGGTCGTCGTTCCACGGAGATACGTGAGGTTTAACCCAAGGAAACCATACCCCTAGCCCATTGTCCATTGCCCTCCGATGCATTTTTCACCGTTGATCTCCGTCGAGATCAGACGGTCCAGATTCAATCACACGCCCGTCGTTGACCCAGGCTCACCACGTCATCCATCCACGTATCTTCATCATTTTTCTCGCCCGTCCCCTTTATAATCCATTCAAAGATTAGATTTTAATGTTTTTTACGTTAAACGTTTGCCTCGACACCTTCCATTGTTTTTTGCCAGCCTTCACCAGAGTATTTCCCCACCATTCCTCTGCATTTTTTTGCCATTTCTCCACAGACCCACTATCATCCTCGCAATCATCCACATCATCTTGGCCCCATACATGTTTTTTGTAACATGTTTTTTGTGTTTTTCAGGGTTACCAATAGTAAATGGCTGCCATGATTCAGGGTTTCTGTCACAGCGACAGAAAACATAGGGAAGAGCGTGCACAGAGATCATATCATGGAGAAAAGCACAAGATAGTGCTCTAACACGACCTCCATTAAAAGAACAGGGTTTGACCCTGTAAAAATGTCCCAAAGCCATTAAAGCACAGATTCTGCAGACAGAGATTTAAATTAAGCAGCAAAGAGCTTAAGGCACACAAATGAAGATATTTAAGCCTTATATTCATATTTTTAAAGGTAAAGCATCAGATTGAAGACCCATGGATCACGCCGAAGGTACAGCACGAAGAAATCAGTGTATCAGGGTTTCTACATCAGCAAAATGTTTTTCCCTAAGAAAGGAAAAAGCACCCATGCGTTCTTTATTCTATGCCGTGTCCTAGAAGATTTACTGCCCTAACAATAGTACAGATACTATCAAAAGCATTTGTTTCATAGTATGGAGACCCTAGCATCATTGTTTGACCTTTTTTTAAGTCACCAGAAGCATCACAGAGTCATGCAGGCCAATGTACATCAGGGTCAATATAATAGTAATTGGAAGCCTGAAGAAGATCATTCGTCCACCCAAAAGAGTGCCAGAGATAAATGCACAGAATTTATGCAGAGTGGGCTTCGGCCTTCTACCTTTCCTAAGTGTTAATGCTGCATTTAGTTTTTCACCTACCTTCTCTGCTCCACTGGAGCTATAAAATTTCATGAAGAAACATTGTAAAGGTTGTTGATCAGTTATCAGAGAATTGCAAGTAGTTTCTTTTGAGACACAGTCTCTGTGTAAAGTTGTAAGATAGGTCGAGGAATATGATTTCAGACTGAGTATTCGGCTATTGGCATTGTTGTACTTGACTAGTATTGCTATTCAATATCACAAGCACATTTCTTCGGATCCTGATCTAAAGCAGCGGTGATGTTTTCCTTTCTCTGTGTTTAATTCATTTCATTTCGTTTCTACTGGCTTGCATCAGAATATTGGCATAGGATTTACCCTTGTTAGGTACCCTATGTTTCTGCTCTCCTTGCCATTAATTTTTTTCTTCTAAATGTGTTATCTAAGAATTGATTTTAGTTGATTTAACCAGTGTAGTGGATGTTATTGCCTGCTCTCTGATGTATGAATCAAGTGAATTATGTTCTTAGATGTTTCTTGTTCAGGATTTAGTTGGAAGATTTGGGAACACTGGGGATTAGAGTTAGCCCTATCCACTAGGATCCTTGTGTGACTAGCTGGTCTTTAAATTTGTGTTCTAAACCTTTACTGTTCCTCCCCTCTTATTATTACATATCTCACAATCATCTTTAAGATCCAATGTTTTAGATGACTAGCCCAATAGAAAGCTTGCACCTTGGATAGTAAGCAAATCCTTTCCTGACTCCATTGCCCAATGGTTTTTAATATTTCTTGGAACATTTCACCTCTACCTTATCCTTCTTTTCTCATCCTTGTCTTACATTGAACTCTCCTTTCCTGATAACCAGCAACCAAATCAAAACAAATCAAACAAACAAACCTTGTGCCTATAACTAGCCTAACATCCTAACATTTGAGCCTCAAAGACATATATACTTTGACTATTCCCTCTCTAGATCTAGGAGGGCTAGATCCTAAGGTCTGAAAGTGGTTTGATGTTGTCTCATCTTTTGGTCTTGCCAATCTAGCCAAAACATGGGAACCCCAACATAATGGCGACTCCACTGGGGAATTTCTGAGTTTTCCTCACCTTACTATATCATGAGCCTCAGAAAACCTACAATCTCTGGTTAGGTTGGTAGTTAAACATTCCTATTCGCAGTTCAACCTCTATACCATTTGTTGTGTTCTCCCATTCTCTTAGACAGAGTCTGGAAAGGGCCAGGTAGCCTCCAGATCTCACACTCTTTAGAGGTGGCATATCTAGTAAATGCCCTCCCAGTCAATCTCTGGTTAGATTTTGTTGTGTTTTCAAGATATCCTTGAAGAGGGACATCTCATAAGCACTGTGGTGGAGAGTGTACCCTCCAAAAACATCCTAAACCTTTCCACCTGGAGACTCCATATTCCCTAAACGTTTTAAAGACTCCACTAGTGATCAGTAGGCCTGCTGATTATCTTGGTTCACATTAGACTCCACGGGGAGACTAGCCTCCATAACAACATCAAACTACAGTAGAAGTAACAATTAGGGTTAAGCTGCTTGGTTAGAAAACAACATTCTGGCTTCAAGAACCATTCATACAAGAGCTTATCCCAACCCAAACCCACCTGAAATAGTTGATAACCCTGAGAGCATCCTCAAGAGATCTCCTACACCTAAAGGACCAACTATTTCTAGCCACATCCATAGAGCTAACTCTACACCAGAAAACTTTACAGCTCTATCAGATCCACTTTTTGACCTAGCCACTCAAAATAGTTTGCCAAGAACTAGGTCATTCAATGTCCTAGACCAGCCAGACCTTCAGTTTCCTAATTCACCACCTCAAAGTGGTAAACACATTAGGGACAATGAAACCCCTCCATCTACACCTCCTGATATTCACTTCATTCAAAAATTGGGGCTCTGCCACCCTAAATCTGCTCAACAAAATTCTGCTGGTCCTAGTGTCCCTGTCATCCATATACTAGCTGCCCAAGTCAACCCTTTACCTCATCAAAACATCATCATGGCAGCCTGGTATGCACCTCTGGTTTTACCTCAGCCTCTAGTACCCTTACCCAATTATTATCAATCAAAGATCCCACACTTCACTGCAAAAGAATCTACCACAGCCCAACACCATGTAGATAGGATGGAAGATGCTTTTGACTACATGGAGATAGATGATGATACAGTCAAAATGAGAATCTTTGCCCAGAGCTTAGGGGGTGATGTGAAGAAATGGTTTAAGGGCCTACCTCCGGGTGGTATAAATGACCTCCCAGCTCTATATCAAACCTTCATAAACAAATGGGAAGTCAAGGCCAACCCTCACCAACTCCTAGCAGAATATATGAGCCTTAAAAGAAACGTAGGAGAAAGTGTCCACGATTACACAACGAGATTTAACAGCATTTACAATTCTCTCCCTGCACACATGAAACCTCCCCAAGGTATGGCTCTAGCGAAATACCCCAAAGGATTTGATGTTGACATGGCCTATCAGCTTAGGGATAAAGAATACAACACATTGGAGGACATGCAGAAAGGAGCAGTGAATATAGAGGCAAATCTAATTGAGAAAAGAGCGAGATTAAGAGCTGAGAAAAGGGTAACATATAGAGACGACAATGTAGCTTCCACATCTGATCCAAATCATGACCATCTATCTAAAAAAGTGGAGAAGCTATACCAAATGATGGAAAAAATGGTTGTCACAATTAGCAACCAAAATAGAAATCAAAACCATAACCAGAACCAAAACTTTAGAAGAAACAATGCCACTCCCAACAGACAAAGAGAATTAGATCAGTAGGTTATACCCCCATTTCAAGAGAAATTTCTTGATGAAGATGAGGGAATCATAGAAGAGTCTGAAGGGAACACAATAAACATGTTTGAAATAGAGGATTCAATCCATAATTGTTACACGGAAGAAGATCAGGCCTCACCCACTGGTTGAGATGAGGAATGGTTAGAAACTGAGGATTACAGGTTGGGATTTGAAAATGCCATGATGCAGGTCAGAGAGAAATATGAACTTAGAAGTAAAAAGATCCAAGAAACTGCCAAACCAAAAGCTTCTGAGGTCACCATCAAGAAAAAGCCTGAGAAAACTTCTAAAGCAACTGCTGAAAGTAACAAATCAACAGCTGAGAGTTCTGGAAAGAACAAAGAAAAGGACAACCAAAACAATGATACACAAGGTAAACTAGCTAGTAGCACTAACACTGCAGTTAGTGCTCCTGATAAAACTGTCACAAACACTATACATAACGAGAATCAACACACTGATTTAGCCACTAAAGCAGTGGCTAACAAAACAGAGTTGAACATTCCAAAGAGTCAGTCCACTTTCAATTCGGAGAGTCAGATTGCAAAAATTAAAATCTTTGTCCCTCTCTGAGCTGGCCACTCAGGATGTATATAAAGGCCAAATTTTGAAAGAATTAAATTTAGGTGAGAACAGTGACACTGTAAATCTAATTGATGATCAACCTGCCCTTTTGTTTGGTCCATAGATAGAAGGAAAGTTTCAGGAAGGTGTAGCGCCCCCTTTTTTTATCAGTCTTAATGTCCATGATAAGATTCTCCACAATGCAATGCATGATTCTGGGGCATCACACAACCTGATGCCTAAAGTAGTGATGGAAATATTAGGCCTAGAGATAACCCATCCCTATAAAGACCTATATTCATTTGACTCTAGTAGAGTAATGTGTCTTGGCCTGATCAAAGATTTATGTGTGAGCCTTACTCAGATTCCTTCCAAGTGTATGTTCATGAATGTTGTTGTGGCAGATGTGCCACCCAAGTATGGCATGTTATTATCAAGATCATGGGGAGCCAAGTTGCAAGGAACAATGCAGATGGATGGGGCTTATGCCACAATCCCAATCTTTAGCCAACTTAGAATACTGTACAGGGAAGCACAAATGAAATTCCTTGTTAGTAGCCCTGAAAATCCTAAAAATTCTCCTCTATACTCTGTACATACAGACCTGGATTCCTTTATATTCTGCAATGATGAATCTTTGGGAGGACCAAAATCTGAAAACGTAGATACAAGAAAAGGTACACATGATGAAACAGAGCCAATGGACTTTAACATAATGGCTACCTTAGACTCAGAGGAGGAGGATGTAGAAAACTTTGAACAGTGCACTGAAACAACAACACAAAGTGAACCAGAACAGAATGTGATCAGCCAACTAGTCACCTCTCTGACTTCCACACCCATAACAAAAAAATAAACAACCCACAGCCTAGTGCAGACCCTATAATGCAAAATAATGGCGAACCCAGCTGTAGGGAAATAAATGATAACAAAAACAAGAGTGAACCCCTGTGGGAAATGAGTTTCGATGGGTCCTGCATAAGAACAACTGCTGGAGCTGGGGTTTGGCTACGTAACACAAAGAGTGACTACGCAGAAATCCATGCCTGCAATCTTCATTTCAAATGTACCAATAATATTGCAGAGTATGAGGCCCTTATCCTGGGTTTAAATATGTTGAAGAAAATAGGAGCCCATAGAATAGCCATGCAGGGAGACTCTTTATTGGTTATCAAACAAGTGAACGGTGAATACACAACCAAACACCCCAGGTTGAGAGCATATAGGAACGATGCTGTGGATATATTGAAAACATTTGTTGAATACGAATTAGTGTTTGTTCCTAGAAATCAGAACGCCATTGAAAATGGATTAGCTTGCCTAGCTAGTTCATACCCTAAGACTCCAAGCAACCAACAGATCATCATTCAGACCAAATTCAGGCCTGCGGTGCTGGACAACGAGAAATACTGGCAGGTTTTCGAGGGAGATAAATAAATTGAATATTTTTTGATGGGTAGGGATGAGTTTGAGTTTTCCGATTCAGACTCTATGTATAGTGATAGCTGCCTAAGTGAGGAACCCTCGGACGAGGAAGAAACTACACCCCATGATGTAGAAATAAACACTTTAAATGAAGAAACTGGAAATTCAGCCACGGAGTGTAAAAACGCAGACAGCGAAGAAGTAGAGCTGTTGTAGGCCAAAGATAAGAACATACCTCGAGGTATGGCGCCGTTAGAAGACCTTTTTGACTTCAATGATGTGGAAAAAAATCCCACCATTGAACACGTAGGCTCTAAAATAGAAGAATGCAATATAGGCACAGAAGATAAGCCCAAAATAATTAAATTGGCTAAGTCTTTACCCGCAGAAATGAAAAAGAAATACATTGACCTTTTCAAGGAATTCGTGGATGTGTTTGCGTGGAGTTATGAAGACTTAAAGGCTTATGACATGAACATTATACAACACAAAATACCTTTAAAAGAAAATCAGAAACCCTTCAAGCAGAAACTTCATAGGATAAACCCGAAACAATTGCCTACAGTAGAAAAAGAGATTAAAAAGATGTATGAGGCAGGCATAATAGTTCCCGTAAGGTTCTCTCATTGGGCTTCAAACTTAGTGGCTGTGAGAAATAAAACTGGGGAGATTAGATTATGTATTAACTTCAGAAATCTTAATAGAGCCTCACTCAAAGACAAGTATCATTTGCCAAAAATGGAACACATTCTACAGCGAGTAGTAGGCTCAAAGAGGACTTCTTTCTTAGATGGTTTTTCAGGATACAACCAAGTACTAGTAATCCTAGAAGATCAACTCAAGATAGCCTTTACCACTCCATGGGGCACCTTTATGTATGTAAAAATTCCCTTTGGATTGATGAACACTGGTGCAACCTTCCAAAGAGAAATAGACATAGATTTTTCAGATGAGATAGGGCATTTCAGTGTTATTTACTTGGATGACATACCAGTCTTTTCCAAGACTAAAGAAGAACATCTAAAACATATGAGGAAAGTGTTTGAAAAATGTAGAAGGTTTGGTCTGTCATTAAATCCTAAAAAGACTTTATTTGGGCTGCAAGAAGGAAATCTTCTTGGCCACATCATATCTGAAAAGGGAATTAGGATAGACCCACAAAATGTTGAGGGAATACTACAAATCACACACCCAAGAAACATCAAAGAATTACAATCCTTCATTGGGAAAATCAACTTCCTAAGGAGATTCATTCCTAACTTAGCTGAACACCTTAGAAATAGGACTAACATGTTGAAGAAAGGTGTAGGAGTTAAGTGGACTGTTGAAGCTAAGAAATATTTTAAATCAGTAAAACTTGCAGTCACCCAGGCTCCTGTTCTAATCAGCCCAGATTTCTCAAAGGATTTCCTGATTTTTTCATTTGCCTCCAAGCATACAGTAGCTGCAGTTCTGCTGCAGAAAAACACAGAGGGAATGGAACAGCCAACTGCCTTTTTCAGCAGAGCACTAAGGGATGCACCCTTGAAATACAACATAATGGAAAAAAAGGCCTATGCCTTAATCAAGGCCTTAAAGGACTTTAGGGTGTACATATTGCATTCTCACACCATAGCTTATGTGCCCAACATCAGAGTCAAAGATATATTGTCCCAAGACCCAGATGGCAAGAGGGGAAAATGGATTTCTGTGATTTTAGAATATGACCTTGAGATAAAACCCACCAAACTGATTAAAGGTCAGGGCTTAGCTCGACTAATGGCTGAATAAAACTTACAAGCCCTAGAAATTAACATGGTAAATACCTTGGATGAGAAACAAGAATTTCCTGATCCCACTGTTGAGGAAAGGTTTTACAGCTCTCCTTGGTATTCTGACATTCTGTATGTGCTTACACACCTCAATGCCCCACCTGAACTGTCAAAGACTAAGGCCAGATTCATAAAACTAAAAGCCAAAAACTACTACATTTTGAATGAAAACTTATACTGGAAAAACCCAAATGGCCTATTGCTTAAATGTTTGCCTGAAAACGAGGCAAAGAGGATTAAAAAAGAATTCCATTGAGGAGAGTGTGGAGGCCACCTGAGCTGTAAGGCCACTGCCAAAAAAATACTCAGAGCTGGCTACTATTTACCTACACTCTTCAAAGATGTCCATAAAATGATCATTGCCTGCCACAAATGCCGTATTTTTTAAGGCAAAAGAAAGCTCCTTCCATTACCTCTATAACCCATCATTGTTGAAGGTCCCTTTCTGCAATGGGGCCTAGATTTCATAGGGGAGATTCACCCTGCTTCTTCTGCACAACACAAAGGGATCTTAATAGCCACAGACTACTTCACTAAGTGGATAGAGGCCATACCTACTAGGAATAACATAGATTCAGTCATCATTAGGTTCCTAGAAGGTCATATCCTCTCTCAGTTTGGCTGCCCAAGGAAAATAATCACTGATAATGCTACTGCTTTCGGATCCAAGAAAATGGTTGATTTTTGTCACAGGTATCAAATAGCGCTTGTTCATTCAACTTCCTATTACCCTCAAGGTAATGGATTAGCTGAATCATCAAACAAGAGCCTAGTGATCATAATCAAGAAGCTGTTGGAAGAGAACAAAAAGTCATGGCATAACAAGCTGGTACATGCATTATGGGTTGGCAGGCTTACAACAAAGAAATCTATTGGCATGTCACCTTATCAGCTTGTCTATGGAACAGAAGCCGTGTTTCCTACCAGCCTTGGGGTACCAATGATTAAGCTGGTCCAGGAGATTCAAACAGAAGAAGAAAGTATGGTGAGAAGAATAAAACAAACAATTCATCTCTAGCAAATGAGGGAAGAGGTCTACAACAGAGCAGTGAAAGTTCAGGAGAATATAAAGAAATTGTTTGACAAAAGGACCAAAGCTGCCGATTTCAAAATTGGGGATAAAGTTCTGAAGTGGGACTCAAGGAGAGAGGATAAAGGAAAGCACGGAAAGTTTCACAGTTTGTGGCAAGGTCCATACATCATCCAGGCCACTGTGGGTCCAAATTCCTTCTTCCTACAGGAATTAGATGGTACAGATCTGTTTGGGGGTCCTGTGGTTGGAAGGATGCTCAAACACTACTTCTTCTAATCTAGAATTTCCAGTTTCCATTTCATTGTATATACCATTGCAGTATTTTGTTTTCAAAAAAAAGAGAAAATGTTTCAAAAAACAGAGGAAAAGGAGGGGTTTAGACCTGCTTAAAACATGAACCTATGAAGTGCAAAGGATTGGATCTAATATGATCAAAACCTAAGCCAAAGAAAGTAAGACAGCTGGTCCTGACATGCTCAAAATCTGGACCAGCAAAGAAGAAAGAAGAATCAGCTCTAACATGCCCAAAACCAAAGCTGAAATGAAGAAAAGAAGTGACTCTAACATGCTCAAAACTTGAGTCACAAAGAGAATAAGGATACTTCAAGTTTCAGATTTCAAGCCTTCACAGTTTGTTTTCAATTTTCTGCCATTTTCTATCCATGTGCAACTGTCTTTATGCCTGGGACCCACAGCAAGTCAGACGGTCTAATCCTGGCTTGACTGTTTTTCAATTTCTGTCGTAGAATATAGAGAAGAAATCTGCTGGACAGTTTAATCCCAACAAATATTAGATTAGGTAGAGAAACATATGAGACCAATAGTCTAATCTAGTCTCATGGAGTAATAAGGGTAGATTTAGAATAGGTTTATTTTCTGTTATAAAAATAAATGATGTAAAGGGTCTGTTAGTTCAAATGCACCCCAGAAGAAAAAATGCTAGGATTGTAGGAAGGGTAGGTAGTTTGTTGGGGAAATTTTTCTGCTGATGTAATGTTTTCATTTGGCAACAGTGTCAAAGAACAGATTAAGAAGTAGGCATCTGGCCTACACCAAAGATCATTTTCTGAATTCTTCACTCCTTCAAGAAGAAGCCATCCCCATGTGGAGCCACTGTAGCCCCCCTATAAATTTTTGACAAAGCAAAGTAGGGGGCTAAATTGTTTTTGAGTCTTCAAGGAATGCATCTCCCCTGAAGACACATCATCCTTGGAGTCTCTTGTGCATTTTCCTTTGATAAATTTCCCTCTGTTGACTCCCTTTATAAGGTCTCATTGATTACATAAATTCTGCTCCAAAAGGCCTACATTAAACCTTATATCCCTGCAGAATGTCCCTTTTCACCTCTTCTTCATTTATCAAAACCCCTTTTCTTTACCCCAAAATCACCCCCCTACTCCTTCTAAACCTCTCCAAAAAATCCCCCTTTATGGTCCCCTTAATCTCCCCAAATCCCCTTGAAAACCCACCTTTACCCTTTGTCTAGCAAAATTCTCACCTTTGTTCCCTATCACTACCCTCCTTTGGTTTTAAAATGCACCAAAATGGATTGAAAACCCACTTTTAACATTATAATAGGGCTAGCACCTTTCTGCCAGCCCCTCAGCTTTTCTTCCACCATGTGACCTGGGTGCCGAAACCAAGCGCTAACCAAAAAGTGCTTATCTCAGTTGGTATCGGAGGCAATATCAACCGTCGATCGGCGCAGATCGGATGGTCCTTGTTAACTCTGCAGCGCCCGTGGTCCACCACGTCCATCGCCCCAATCACACCATCGCCATCTATTTACCCACATATATGACGGTCCGCAGTACATCCGTCCCGGTGGTCCCCGCCGCAAACACTGTTCACAAACCCAGTGGTATCTATCGCACCGCCTTTGGGCGGTAGGCGGTATTTTCCCATTACCCAGCAATTCCACTCAGCATTCGACACGTGGCTCTGACACTGTTCCAAAACCTCTTGCTCATCACGCGTTAACGTTCGGCACAGGATACAGAGAGATATCGTTATCAACCATTTGATCTGCAATCTCCCATCCAACGGTCATCGTTCCATGGAGCTGCGCGAGGTTTAACCTGAGAAAACCGTACCCCTGGCCCACTATCCATCTTCCTCCGATGCATTTTTCACCGTTGATCTTCGTCGAGATCGGACGGTCCAGATTCAATCACACGCCCGCTGTTGACCCGGGCCCGCCACATCATCTGTCCACGTATCTTCATCGTTTTTCTCGCTTGTCCCCTTTATAATCCATTCAAAGATTAGATTTTAATGTTTTTTACGTTAAACGTTTGCCTCGACACCTTCCACTGTTTTTCGTCAGCCTTCACCAGAGCATTTCCCCACCATTCCTCTGCATTTTTTCACCATTTCTCTGCAGACCCACTATCATCCTCGTAGTCATCCACATCATCCCACCCCCATACATGTTTTTCGTAACAATTTTTCATGTTTTGCAGGGTTACCAACAATAAATGGCTGCCATGATTCAGGGTTTCTAACACATCGACAGAAAACACAGGGAAGAGTGTGCATAGAGATCATATCATGGAGAAAAGCCCGGGATAGTGCTATGACACGACTTCCATTAAAAGAACAGGGTTTGACCCTATAAAACTGTCCCGGAGCCATTAAAGCATAGATTCTGTATACAGAGATTTAAATTAAGCAACAGAGAACTTAAGGCACACAAATGAAGATATTTAAGCCTTATATTCATAGTTTTAAAGGTAAAGCATCAGATTGAAGACCTATGGATCACGTAGAAGGTATAGCATGAAGAAATCAATGTATCAGGGTTTCTACATCAGCAGAATGTTTTTCCCTAAGAAAGGACAAAGCACCCATGCGTTCTTTATTCTATGCCATGACCTAGAAGATTTGTTGCCCTGATAACAGTCCAGATACTATCAGAAGCATTTGTTTCACAGTATGGAGACCCTAGCATCGTTGTTTGACCTTTGTTTAAGTCACCAGAAGTATCACAGAGTCCTACAGGCCAATGTACATCAGGGTCAATATCATAGTAATTGGAAGCTTGAAGAATATCATTCGTCCACCCAAAAGAGTGCCAGAGATAAATGCATAGAATTTATGCAGAGTGGGCTTCGGCCTTCTACCTTTCCTGAGTGTTAATGCTGCATTTAGTTTTTCACCTACCTTCTCTGCTCCACTGGAGCTATGAAATTTCATGAAGAAACATTATAAAGGTTGTTGATCAGTTATCAGATAATTGCAAGTAGTTTCTTTTGAGACACAGTCTCTGTGTAAAGTTGTAAGATAGGCTGAGGAATATGATTTCAGACTGAGTATTCAGCTATTGGCATTGTTGTACTTGACTGGTATTTCTATTCAATATGACAAGCACATTTCTTCGGATCCTGATCTAAAGCAGCGGTGATGTTTTCCTTTCTCTATGTTTAATTCATTTCATTTCGTTTATACTGGCTTGCATCAGAATATTGGCATAGGATTTACCCTTGTTAGGTACCCTATGTTTTTTCTCTCTTTGCCATTAATGTTTTTCTTCTGAATGTGTTATCTAAGAATTGATTTTAGTTGATTTAACTAGTGTAGTGGATGTTATTTCCTGCTCTCTGATGTATGAATCAAGTGAATTATGTTCTTAGATGTTTCTTGTTAAGGATTTAGTTGGAAGATTTGGGAACATTGGGGATTAGAGTTAGCCCTGTCCACTAGGATCCTTGTGCAACTAGCTGGTCTTTAACTTTGTGTTCTAAACCTTTACTGTTCCTCCTCTCTTATTATTCCATATCACACAATCATCTTTAAGATCCAATGTTCTAGATGAATAGCCCAATAGAAAGCTTGCACCTTGGATAGTAAGCAAATCCTTTCCTGACTCCATTGCCCAATGGTTTTGAATATTTCCTGGAACATTTCACCTCTACCTTATCTTTTTTTGCTCATCCTTGTCTTACATTGAACTCTCCTTTCCTGATAACCATCAACCAAATCAAAACAAATCAAACAAACAAACATTGTGCCTATAACTAGCCTAACATCCTAACATTTGAGCCTCAAAGACATATATACTTTGACTATTACAGAGAGATCCCTCTCTAGACCTAGGAGGGCTAGATCCTAAGGTCTGAAAGTGGTTTGATGTTGTCTCATCTTTTGGTCTTGCCAATCTGGCCAAAACATGGGAACCCCAACACCCAAGAAATTCCATCTTATCCTAGCTATGCTCAACCTAACCTTAATAGACAATTTCCTTTTGTTGCAAGCTTGGAATTACCAAATTTAAACTGGTTAACCAATGATCCTATCAATTATGCTCCTTGGTGGCCGGTGATACCACATAAATTACCCTCCAACATTCCTAAATTCAATGGAAACCCTGGAGAAGACCCATCAACGCATGTTATGAATTATCATTTATGGTGTTCCTCAAATTCCCTAAATGATGATTTTGTTTGATTATGTCTTTTCCAGAGAACGCTCACAGGTTCGGAAGCTAAATGGTACATTGAATTACCTAGAGCTTCATTCGACAATTTCATTGCCTTGGCTACTACCTTTTTGACCCATTTCTAGTTACCGATCAGATATGAAACTGGAATGGAACTCTTGACCAAATTCAAACAGATTAAAGCTACTCACATTTCAGATCATATTCATGAGTGGCGTCGCCATTGACGAATGGTTAAGACATTTGTTCCCAATCAGCTCCTTGCTGAATGGTTCATCAAATCCTTGTTACCATCTATAATAGAGGATGTGGCTAAAGGTGGCGCCATCACAGAAGAGCAAGTTATCGCTCGTGCCCAGTATTTAGACTTGATTTATACTCAGTTTGGCATGCTCTATGAGAAAATACCAAATGTGTCGCAATCTAATTTCAATGTTCCTCCTCAAATAAAGGACTCTCATGCCGGAGAGGGCTTGATAGGCACTGTAAATACACACAACACTACTACATCTGATCCTGCTCCTACTTCTGAAATCAACGTCGTCTCATTTGACAAAGGAAAAAGTGATAAGCAACTAGGAAGTAAGAAAAAGCGGAAATCAAATAAAAATAAAACTTCTAACCCACAAGAACGATCATCTGATCAACCGTCAGGACCATGGAAACCTCATTATCCATGCATAATCTGTAATGAGGAACACTCTTTTAGGGATTTTCCTCACCGTGCTGAAGTCTCAAAAATCATCAAGACTTCTAATGCATCAATTGTGTTGACAGACCCATTTCCAAATCTAGACACAAATTTGGTTGCTACAGATCCAGCTCCTAGTTCCCAAGTGTTAATTTTATCCACTACAAAACCTTCACAAGATATATTGGTGTCAACACGGAATAAATAATATGGTAGTCTGGCCACTGATCAACCTACTACCTCGACAACGAATCCATCTAATGAATCAGTACCACCTCCTGTTATTCCTGAATTGACGATTAAGCCACCAAAGGGAGTAATTCATAAATCAACATATAATCCTCGAGCAAGAGCTGCACAAAATAATAATATACTTGAAGATTTGGCTCAATCCCCTTCAACTATGTCTACTCTTGAGGTATTACAAAATTGTCCTTCCCAGAAGCAGGCTTTATTGTCGGCGATTGGTGGAAATTATCTGACTAATTCTAATCTTGTTGTCTTTAATCATACGGGCTATGTGTCGCAGCTACCAGTAGAGTTGACATTCTCCATCCAAGTAAATGTTCTCAATCACCTTGTTCATCGCACTATTATTAATGAGGGAGCATCTACATGCATTATGTCTCTAAACTGTTGGAAGTCACTTGGCTTGCCGCAATTATCACAATCATCAATGACGTTAAAGGCTTTTGATGGAAGAACATATAAACCTTGTGGTATTATCAATAACTTGTAAGTTGAATTAGGGGGAAAAACAGTAAGTATTGATGTTGAGGTTGTTGACGGAACCCTTCACTATAATATTTTACTCGGAAGACCATGGGTATATGCAATGACTGCAATTGTTTCTACATATTTTAGAATGGTTTCCTTTCCTCATAAAGGTACTATTATAGTCATTAATCAATTATACTTTTTTTCCTCTGCTTCGCAGGTAACTAGAAGCGTTCCGTATATTCACTTACCCCAACTATAAATCTAGAACATTGGTGTAGGACTCTTAAAGGATTCCACTCTTATGGGAACTTTCGCATTACCGCCGCCCGCAACATCAGTAGAAATTGCAAGCATAGAGACCTACTACATGATCTCTTCCACTCTATCTTGCTTAAGGAAGAGTACAGGTGACTCTGATATTTCTACGTTGGATGATGTTTTACTGCTCAACCCTATTGAGCTATAATAGCAATCAATCTATTTGGCTTGGGTGGAAAATTCGAATTCATCGTCACCGAGTGTTTGGGTTGATCATTCATTAGATTTTGGTACTCCATCTGATCCATTTTCCTCAAAATTTTTGACAGATGAAAATATTTTGAAAGCCATGATGGCAGAAGGAGAACCATGTGAAGATTCTCATCATCACTCCCATCTTCCAGATTATGAAGAAAATAATCTTACTGAACTATATCACCCATCCATTCAAAATTTCTTTTCAAATTCTTTTCTGATTAATGCAATTGAAACTGAGCGAAATTTATCAAATATTGAAGAAAAGATTTCTATCGATATTTTGACTAAACCTAGAATTGTAGAAAATATTCATGTCAGTGTATTGTGTTCTTCATCAGAACTTGATTCATATCGCTCTCTTTTTCATGAATTTCATGACGTATTCACTTGGTCTTACGAGGAAATGCCAGGCATAGATACTAGTATAGTTCAACACACTATTAATATGTATCCTAATGTCAAACCGGTGCGTCAACAGCTTCGTCCTATTCATTCAAAGAAAATCGCTGCCATCAAATCAGAAGTTGAAAAGCTTTTGCGTGATGGTTTCATATACCCTATTTTGCTAACTAAGTGGGTTTCCAATATCGTTCCTGTTATGAAAAAACAAGGAACCATTAGAGTGAGTGTCAATTATTGGGATGTTAATCATGCTTGTCTGAAAGACAACTATCCTACACCCTTTATCGACCATATTATTGATGATTATGCTGGATATGAAATATTTTCTTTCATGGATGGATTTTCCGGCTACAATCAAATCAATATCTGCCTAGATGACCAACATAAGATAGCATTCATCTGTCCCTGGGGCACATTCACATATCAGAAACTCCTGTTTGGTTTAAAGAATGTTGGGGAAACTTTTCAGAGAGCAATGGATTATGCTTTCAACGACATCAAGCACATTTTTCAACCATATCTGATGATTTACCAGTGCATTTACGAAAACAGACTGATCACCCGATGCATTTGAGATCCATTTTCTTACGATGCTAACACTACAAGATATGCCTCAATCCGCAAAAATGTGTGTTTTATGTTGGTTCTGGTCGATTGCTCAGATTTGTAGTCTCAAAAGAAGGAATTAGAATAGACCCATTGAAGGTACAAGCCATTCTTTATTTTCCTCCACCATCAAACCTAATTTAGATATAGAAACTTCAAGGAAAGGCTAACTTCCTGAGAAGGTTCATTCCAAACTATGCCAAAATGGCTAAAGGATTTACCTAGTTATTGAAAAAGGGGGTTCCCTTCCATTGGGACCCAGTTTTGCAAGCTTCTTTTGATGCTAAGGACCATCTTGTCCGGGCATCATTAATGTATCCTCCAAATTATCAAAATTATTATTTCTTATATATCGTCGCGGCTGAAACGACCATCGCTATGGTTTTGGTCCAAGTAGAAGATGGAATTGAACATCCGATCTATTATTTGAGTCATAATCTCAATGATACGGAAGTTAAGTACTCGTACGTAGAAAAGCTTGCCTTGGCAGTTGTTCAAGCTGTCTAAATATTTCGCCATTATATCCTGCTCCGAAAAACAACAAAATTACATCTTATCACGTCAATTGCTGGGGGGGGAATATTCAAAATGGATCGTCATTTTGCAGGAATTTGATTTGGAATTCATCAAATCCAAGTCAAAGAAGTCTTTAGTTTTGGCTGAGCTTCTCTGTGACCTTCCCTGTGATAGTACTGCAACTACGTTGGAACCATCTATTCCAGATGATTCTCTGTTTCTGATCGAATCATCTGATCCCTGGTATGGAGATTTCATCATTTATCTCCAAACCCAAAATTTTCAACCTAATACCTCTCGCTCTAATCAGCGATGTATTCGATACCAAGCCAAACATTATCTGATCGTCGGCGATACACTTTATCGTCGTGGTGTCGATGCCATTTTAAGGAGGTGCCTCACTCATGAGGAGGCCAAAAAAGTATTAAATGATTGCCATGCTGGGGCTTGTGGTGGACATTTATTTTGTTATGCTACCACACAGAAGATACTCCACGCTGGTTATTTTTGGCCTACTATTTTTCGAGATTGTATCCTCGTAGTCAGAAGTTGTCATGCATGCTAGATTTATGACCGTAAAATCCGCAAACTGCCAGCGCCAATGCATCCTGTTGTCTCCGCTGGACCATTTACGAAATGGGATATTGATTTCATGACCTGTAGCCCTCCTTCGTTCAAGGGGCACAGTTATATTATTGTTGCAGTTGACTTTTTTACCAAATGGGTCGAAGCGATGCCTACATTCAACAACACAGGACAAACAACTGCATTGTTTTTCTTCAATCATGTAATTGCATGGTTTGGGGTCCCACAGGCTATAGTTACGGATCATGGGAAGCATTTTTGCAACCATATGATGTCTGAATTGACAGCCAAGTTAGGATTGTCGCATGATAATTCTACTCCTTATTATCCACAATCAAATGGACAAGTTGAGGATATTAACAAAATTCTTAAACGAATGCTTCAACAAATGATAGGAGTCTGTAAAAGGAACTGGCACTTGATCCTGTACTCTACCTTGTAGGCGTATCGAACCTCGGTGAGAAACACAACTGGATTTACTCCTTTTCAATTGGTGTATGGTCTGGAAGCTATCTTACCAATCCAATGCGAAATATCATCATTAAAACTCGCAATAGACTTGTTACCTAACACCTCAGAAGAAGAAGCGCATCTCCTTAACCTCATCCATCTAGATGAAATACGTTGTGAAGCCCAATTGACCAATGAAGTGTGTAAGAGACGTATAAAGGCGAAATACGACAAAAATGTCTAGCCTCGCATCTACTCAGAGGGTGACTTGGTCCTTGTTTATGACCAAGAAGCTGATAAAATAGGTACAGGGAAATTCGAGCCATTATGGCGTGGCCCCTATATTGTCAAAAGAGTTTTTTGCTAATGGTGCCTATGAGTTAGCTGATTACGATGGAATTCCATTGGCACAGCCTAGAAATGGGTTGTATCTTAAATGTTACTATGCTTAATCATCAACACGGTAGTTTTTTGTATTATATTTTTTATATGCTGTTGATTTGCATTCACTATCTTAATTTTTTTTTTAGAGTTTGCTTGACGTTAGTAATCCGCTTTACATTTCATCGCAGATGTCTGAATCTTTGGAACCATTTGTTGGATATGCTGATGGTGCTAGTCGTAATACGCAGAATCTATCCTCTGCAACGTGGGCCATTTTCGCTTCGAATGATGAGTTAGTGAGTTTTCAAGGGATTTGTATCGGTAGATCAATGAATAATATTATTGAGTATAGTGTTTTTATTGAACTTATCCCTAATGCAATTTCATTTGGTATTAACTGCATAATCATCTGGTTAGACTCACAACTTGTGGTACTACAACTTACTAGTATTTATACTGTTAGAAATCCAACACATTTTATATTGTTCCTAAGAGTTTGACTTTTGGAGAGACATTTCAATTTCATTCATCATCCGGGGGGCACGGTTATATTATTGTCGCAATTGACTATTTTACCAAATGGGCCGAAGAGATGCCTACATTCAATAACATAGGACAAACATTTGCATTGTTTTTCTTCAATCATATCATTGCACGGTTTGGGGTCCCAAAGGCTATAGTTACGGATCATGGGAAGAATTTTCGCAACCATATGATGTCTGAATTGATAGCCAAGTTAGGATTGTCGCATGATAATTCTACTCCTTATTATCCACAATTAAGTGGACAAGTTGAGGCTATTAACAAAATTCCTAAACGAATTATTCAACGAATGTTAGGAGTCCATAAAACGAACTGGCACTTGATCCTATACTACGCCTTGTGGGTGTATCAAAATTTAGTGAGAAATGAAACCAGATTTACTCCTTTTCAATTGGTGTATGGTCTAGAAGCTATCTTTCCAATCCAATGTGAAATATCATCGTTAAAACTTGTGATAGACTTGTTACGTGACACCTCAGAAGAAGAATCGTGTCTCCTTAACCTCATCCATCTAGATGAAACGTGTCATGAACCCTAATTGGCCAACGAAGTGCATAAGAGATGTATAAAGGAAAAATATGACAAAAATTTCCAGCCTCGCATTTACTTAGAGGGCGACTTGGTCCTTCTTTACGACCAGGAAGCTGATAAAATAGGTACAGGGAAATTCTGAGCCATTATGGCATGGCCCCTATATTTTCAAAAGAGTTTTTGCTAAGGGTGCCTATGAGTTAGTTGATTACGATGGAATTCCATTGGCACAGCCTAGAAATGGGTTGTATCTTAAACGTTACTATGCTTAATCATGAGCATGGTAATTTTTTGTATTATGTTGTTTATATGTTGTTTATTCCTCTGCAGCGTGGGTCATTTTCGCTCCGAACGATGATTTAGTGAGTTTTCAAGGGATTTTTATCAGTAGATCGATGAATAATATTGTTGAGTATAGCACTTTGATTTAATTTTTCCCTGATGCAATTTCATTTGGTATTAACCGCATAATCATCAGGTTAGACTCATAACTTGTGGTACTACAACTAAATAGTATTTATACTGTTAGAAATCCAACACTTCTTAGATTGTTCCTAAGAGTTCGACTTTTGGAGAGACATTTTGATTTCATTCATCATCCGGGGGGCATGGTTATTTTATTGTCGCAGTCGACTATTTTACCAAATGGGCCGAAGTGATGCCTACATTCATCAACACAGGAAAAACAACTACATTGTTTTTCTTCAATCATGTCATTGCACGGTTTGGGATCCCATATGCTATAGTTATAGATCATGGGAAGAATTTTCGCAACCATATGATGTCTGAATTGACAGCCAAGTTAGGAATGTCACATGATAATTCTACTCCTTATTATCCACAATTAAATGGACAAGTTAAGGCTATTAACAAACTTCCTAAACGATTGCTTCAACGAATGTTAGGAGTCCATAAAAGGAACTGGCACTTGATCCTATACTCCGCCTTATGGGAGTATCAAAACTCGGTGAGAAATGCAACCAGGTTTACTCCTTTTCAATTGGTGTATGGTCTGGAAGCTATCTTACCAATCCAATGCGAAATATCATCGTTAAAACTCGCGATAGACTTGTTACGTGACACCTCAGAAGAAGAAGTGTGTCTCCTTAACCTCATCCATGTAGATGAAACGCGTTGTGAACCCCAATTGGCCAACAAAGCGCATAAGAGACGTATAAAGGAGCAATATGACAAAAATGTCTAGCCTCGCATCTAATAAGAGGGTGACCTGGTCCTTCTTTACGACTAGGAAGCTGATAAAATAGGTACAGGGAAATTCTAAGCCATTATGGCATGGCCCCTATATTGTCAAAAGAGTTCTTGCCAAGGGTGCCTATGAGTTAGTTGATTACGATGGAATTCCATTGGCACAGCCTAGAAATGGGTTGTATCTTAAACGTTACTATGCTTAATCATGAGCATGGTAATTTTTTTTATTATATTTTTTATATGCTGTTGATTTACGTTCACTATCTTAATTTTTTTTTTAGAGTTTTCTTGATGTTAGTAATCCGCTTTATATTTCATCGCAAATGTCTGAATCTTTCGAACCATTTGGTGGATATGCTGATGGTGCTAGTCATAATACGCAGAATCTATCCTTTGCAGCATGGGCCATTTTCTCTTCGAACGATGAGTTAGTGAGTTTTCAAGGGATTTTTATTGGTAGATCGATGAATAATATTGTTGAGTATAGTGCGTTGATTGAATTTCTCCCTGATGCAATTTCATTTGGTATTAAACGCATAATCATTAGGTTAGACTCACAACTTGTGGTACTACAACTTACTAGTATTTATATTGTTAGAAATCCAACACTTCTTAGATTGTTCCTAAGAGTTCGACTTTTGGAGAGACATTTTGATTTCATTCATCGTCCGAGGGGCACGGTTATTTTATTGTCGCAGTCGACTATTATACCAAATGGGCCAAACCGATGCCTACATTCAACAACAGAGGACAAACAGCTGCATTTATTTTCTTCAATCATGTCATTCCACGATTTGGGATCCCAAAGGCTATAGTTACAAATCATGAGAACAATTTTCGCAACCATATGATGTATGAATTGACAGCCAAGTTAGGATTGTCGCATGATAATTCTAGTCCTTATTATCCACAATTAAATGGAAAAGTTGAGGCTATTAACAAAATTCCTAAACGAATGCTTCAATGAATGGTAGGAGTCCGTAAAAGGAACTGGCACTTGATCCTATACTCCACCTTGTGGGCGTATCAAAACGCGGTGAGAAATGCAACCGGATTTACTCCTTTTCAATTGGTGTATGGTCTGGAAGCTATCTTACCAATCCAATGCGAAATATCATCGTTAAAACTCACGATAGACTTGTTACGTGACACCTCAGAAGAAGAAGTGTGTCTCCTTAACCTCATCCATCTAGATGAAACGCGTCGTGAACCCCAATTGGCCAACGAAGCACATAAGAGATGTATAAAGGCGCAATATGACAAACATGTCCAGCCTCGCATCTACTCAAAGGGCGACTTGGTCCTTCTTTATGACTAGGAAGCTGATAAAATAGGTACAGGGAAATTCTGAGCCATTATGGCATGGCCCCTATATTGTCAAAAGAGTTCTTGCTAAGGGTGCCTATGAGTTAGTTGATTATGATGGAATTCCATTGGCACAGCCTAGAAATGGGTTGTATCTTAAACGTTACTATGCTTAATCATGAGCATGGTAATTTTATGTATTATATTGTTTATATGCTGTTGATTTTCATTCACTATATTAATTTTTTTTTTAGAGTTTTCTTGACGTTAGTAATCCTCTTTACATTTCATCGCAGATGTCTGAATCTTTAGAACCATTTGTTGGATGTGCTGATGGTGCTAGTCCTAATACGCGGAATCTATCCTCTGCAGCGTGGGCCATTTCCACTCTGAACGATGAGTTAGTGAGTTTTCAAGGGATTTTTATCGGTAGATCGATGAATAATACTATTGAGTATATCGCGTTGATTGAATTTCTCCCTGATGAAATTTCATTTGGTATTAACCGCATAATCATCAGGTTAGACTCACAACTTGTGGTACTACAACTTACTGGTATTTATACTATTAGAAATCCAACACTTCTTATATTTTTCCTAAGAGTTCGACTTTTGGAGAGACATTTTGATTTCATTCATCGTCTGGGGTGCATGGTTATTTTATTGTCGCAGTCGACTATTTGACCAAATGGGCCGAAGCTATGCCTACATTCAACAACATAGGACAAACAGCTGCATTATTTTTCTTCAATCATGTCATTGCATGGTTTGGGATCCCATAGGCTAGAGTTACATATCATGGGAAGAATTTTCGCAACCATATGATGTCTAAATTGATAGCCAAGTTAGGATTGTCGCGTGATAATTCTACTCCTTATTATCCACAATTAAATGGACAATTTGAGGCTATTAACAAAATTCATAAACGAATGCTTCAACGAATGTTAGGAGTCCGTAAAAGGAACTGGAACTTGATCCTATACTCTGTCTTGTGGGCGTATCAAAACTCGGTGAGAAATGAAACCAGATTTACTCCTTTTCAATTGGTGTATGGTCTGGAAGCTATCTTACCAATCCAATGTGAAATATCATCGTTAAAACTCGTGATAGACTTGTTACATGACACTTCAGAAGAATAAGCGTGTCTCCTTAACCTCATCCATCTAGATGAAATGCGTCGTGAACCCCAATTGGCCAACGAAGTGCATAAGAGACATATAAAGGCGCAATATGACAAACATTTCCAGCCTCGCATCTACTCAGAGGGCGACTTGGTCCTTCTTTATGACTAGGAAGCTGATAAAATAGGTACAGTGAAATTCTAAGCCATTATGGCATGGCCCCTATATTGTTAAAAGAGTTCTTGCTAAGGGTGCCTACGAGTTAGTTGATTACGATGGAATTCCATTGGCACAGCCTAGAAATGGGTTGTATCTTAAATGTTACTATGCTTAATCATGAGAATGGTAATTTTTCATATTATATTGTTTATATGCTGTTGATTTTCATTCACTATCCTAATTTGTTTTTTGGAGTTTTCTTGACATTAATAATATGCTTTACATTTCATCGCAGATGTCTGAATATTTGGAACCAATTGTTGGATATGTTGATGGTGCTAGTCGTAGTACGCAGAATCTATCCTCTATAGCATGGGCCATTTTCGCTCTGAATGACGAGTTAGTGAGTTTTCAAGGGATTTGTAATGGTAGATCGACGAATAATATCGCTGAGTATAGCGCATTGATTTAACTTCTCTTTGATGCAATTTCATTTGGTATTAACCACATAATCATCAGGTTAGACTCACAACTTGTGGTACTACAACTTACTAGCATTTATACTATTAGAAATCCAACACTTCTTATATTGTTCCTAGGAGTTCGACTTTTGGAGTGACATTTTGATTTCATTCATCGTCCGAGGGGCATGGTTATATTATTGTCACAGTTGACTATTTTACCAATTGGGTCGAAGTGATGCCTACATTCAACAACACAGGACAAATAGCTACATTTTTTTCTTCAATCATTTCATTACACGATTTGGGGTCCCACAGGCTATAGTTACGGATCATGGGAATCATTTTCGCAAGCATATGATGTTTGAATTGACAGCCAAGTTAGGATTGTCACATGATAATTCTACTCCTTATTATCCACAATTAAATGGACAAGTTGAGGCTATTAACAAAATTCCTAAACGAATGCTTCAACGAATGTTAGGAGTCCGTAAAAGGAACTGGCACTTGATCCTATACTCCACCTTGTGGGCGTATCACAACTCGGTGAGAAATGCAACCAGATTTACTAATTTTCAATTGGTGTATGGTCTGGAAGCTATCTTACCAATCCAATGCAAAATATCATCATTAAAACTCGTAATAGACTTGTTACGTGACGCCTCAGAAGAAGAAGCGTGTCTCCTTAACCTCATCCATCTCGATGAAATGCGTCGTGAACACCAATTGGCCAACGAAGCACATAAGAGATGTACGAAGGCGCAATATGACAAAAATTTCCAGCCTCGCATCTACTAAGAGGGTGACTTGGTCCTTCTTTACGACTATGAAGCTGATTAAATAGGTACAGAGAAATTCTGAGCCATTATGGCATGGCCCCTATATTGTCAAAAGAGTTCTTGCTAAGGATGCCTATGAGTTAGTTGATTACGATGGAATTCCATTGGCATAGCCTAGAAATGGGTTGTATCTTAAATGTTACTATGCTTAATCATGAGCATGGTAATTTTTTGTATTATATTGTTTATATGTTGTTGATTTTCATTCACTATGTTAATTTTTTTTTTTAGATTTTTCTTGACATTAGTAATGCTCTTTACATTTCATCGTAGATGTCTGAATCTTCAGAACCATTTGTTGGATATGCTGATGGTGCTAGTCGTAATACGCGGAATCTATCCTCTGCAGCGTGGGCCATTTTCGCTCCGAACAATGAGTTAGTGAGTTTTCAAGGGATTTTTATCAGTAGATCGATGAATAATATTGTTGAGTATAGCGCATTGATTTAATTTCTCCCTGATGCAAGTTCATTTGGTATTAACCGCATAATCATCAGGTTAGACTCACAACTTGTGGTGCTACAACTTACTAGTATTTATACTGTTAGAAATCCAACACTTCTTAGATTGTTCCTAAGAGTTCAAATTTTGGAGAGACATTTTGATTTCATTCATCTTCCGGGGGACACGGTTATTTTATTGCCGCAGTCGACTATTTTACCAAATGGGCCAAAGCAATGCCTACATTCAACAACACAGGACAAACAGCTGCATTGTTTTTCTTCAATCATGTCATTGCATGGTTTGGGATCCCATAGGCTATAGTTAAAGATCATGGGAAGAATTTTCGCAACCATATGATGTCTGAATTGACAGCCAAGTTAGGATTATCACATGATAATTCTACTTCTTATTATCCACAATAAAATGGACAAGTTAAGGCTATTAACAAAATTCCTAAATGAATGCTTCAACGAATGTTAGGAGTCCGTAATAGGAACTGGCACTTGATCCTATACTCCGCCTTGTGGACGTATCAAAACTCGGTGAGAAATGCAACCGGATTTACTCCTTTTCGATTGGTGTATGGTCTGGAAGCTATCTTACCAATCCAATGTGAAATATCATCGTTAAAACTCGCGATAGAATTGTTACATGACACCTCAGAAGAAGAAGCGTGTCTCCTTAACCTCATCCATCTAGATGAAATGCATTGTGAACCCCAATTGGCCAATGAAGCATATAAGAGACATATAAAGGCGCAATATGACAAAAATTTCCAGCCTCACATCTACTCAGAGGGCGACTTGGTCCTTCTTTACGACTAGGAAGTTGATAAAATAGGTGCAGGGAAATTCTGAGCCATTATGGCATGGCCCCTATATTTTCAAAAGAGTTCTTGCTAAGGGTGCCTACGAGCTAGTTGATTACGATGGAATTCCATTGGCACAGCCTAGAAATGGGTTGTATATTAAACATTACTATGCTTAATCATGAGCATGGTAATTTTTTATATTATATTGTTTATATGCTGTTCATTTTCATTCACTATATTAATTTATTTTTTAGGGTTTTCTTGACGTTAGTAATATGCTTTACATTTCATAGCAAATGTCTGAATCTTCGAAACCATTTGTTGGATATGTTGATGGTTCTATTCATAGTACGCAAAATCTATCCTCTGCAGCATGGGCCATTTTCGCTCTGAATGACGAGTTAGTGAGTTTTCAAGGGATTTGTATCGGTAGATCGACAAATAATATCACTGAGTATAGCGCATTGATTTAACTTCTCTCTGATGCAATTTAATTTGGTATTAACCACATAATCATCAGGTTAGAAGCAATGCCTACGTTCAACAACACAGGACAAACAGCTGCATTGTTTTTCTTCAATCATGTCATTACACGGTTTGGGGTCCCACAGGCTATAGTTACGGATCATGGGAATCAATTTCACAACCATATGATGTATTAATTGACAGCCAAGTTAGGATTGTCACATGATAATTCTACTCCTTATTATCCACAATCATATGGACAAGTTGAGGCTATTAACAAAATTCTTAAACGAATGCTTCAATGAATGATAGGAGTCCGTAAAAGGAACTGGTACTTGATCTTGTACTCTGCCTTGTGAGCGTATGAAACCTTGGTGAGAAACACAACTAGATTTACTCATTTTCAATCGGTTTATGGTCTAGAAGCTATCTTACCAATCCAATGCAAAATATCATCGTTAAAACTCGCGATAGACTTGTTACTTGACACCTCAGAAGAAGAAGTGTGTCTCCTTAACCTCATCCATCTATATGAAACACATCGTGAAGCCCAATTGGCCAACAAAGTGCATAAGAGACATATAAAGGCGCAATATGACAAAAATTTCCAGCCTCGCATCTACTCAAAGGGCGACTTGGTCCTTCTTTACAACCAGGAAGCTGATAAAATAGGTACAGGGAAATTCGAGCCATTATGGCATGGCCCCTATATTGTCAAAGGAGTTCTTGCTAAGGGTGCCTATGAGGTAGTTGATTACAATGGAATTCCATTGGCACAACCTAGTAATGGGTTGTATCTTAAACGTTACTATGCTTAATCATGAGCATGGTAATTTTTTGTATTATATTGTTTATATGCTATTGATTTGCATTCACTATATTAATTTGTTTTTTAGATTTTCTTGAAGTTATTAATCCGCTTTACATTTCATCATAGATGTCTGAATCTTCGGAACCATTTTTTGGATATGCTGATGGTGATAGTCATAGTACGCAGAATCTATCCTCTGCAGTGTGAGCCATTTTCGCTCTGAACGACGAGTTAGTGAGTTTTCAAGGGATTTGTATCAGTAGATCGACGAATAATATCGTTGAGTATAGCGCATTGATTGAAATTCTCTCTGATGCAATTTCATTTGGCATTAACTGCATAATCATCAGGTTAGACTCACAACTTGTGGTACTACAACTTACTAGTATTTATATTGTTAGAAATCCAACACTTCTTAGATTTTTCCTAAGAGTTCAACTTTTGGAGAGACATTTTGATTTCATTCAATATAAACACATTTCCAGAAAACTGAAAACTTTAAATGATTCATTAGCCAATCAAGTTTTAGACATAAATTTGCGACATATGTAAAGAAAACATTCACATCATTGAATAGGATTACGGATTAAACATAGGAAAAACTCTGAAAACATATAGATAGATAGTTATAGGTTTTTTACAAAATTTGTGTCCAAGAAACATTGGTCATATGACCTCAAAATGTATGCAGAAATTCATAAGTAAACTAGTGGTCCTCATGATAGCACACTATAGATCTAGCAATCCTACGAAGCAACCACATCCAATCGTTAAGAACACCAATTGTGTGTCGCTGCAGTTGCATGGGAAGCTCTTCGATCTGGAAATTTGAAATCCCGAAGGTCAAACCCTCTATGTGTTGTTGGAGCTCAGCAAGAGTCTTAGCCATATCAATGTCTTGAAGGACTACTCTCCTAACAGTCGTCTCTTCTAGTGCATCTGCTTCACGCTCTGGTTCCTCTACTAGTTGAACGCGACCGATATCTTCATTACATTAAAAATTTAGTTTAGTCTTGGAAAGAAATAAAAACACAAAAATATCTGTGTAAACCCTATAAAAATCAAAAAACATGGTCAAATCAATCTTATCTATTGCACCCCAATAAGCGCCTTTTGGTAAAACTAGATCTGGATCTCCTCGGAAGTCGACACTTGCATATGCATACTCATCAATGGCGACGATTTGTCGCCTGAACCAGGTGAAGAATGCAGTCGGGAACACAACAGTTGATTGGCCTGAATGTCGACCCATGATTTCTACCCATCTCTGCATTCGAGGATCTCTAGGACTAGATATATCCAATGTTACATGTTGTGGCTGCATCAGTGGAATCCATTCCAAAGCGAAGGAAATAAGAATGGAACCATAACTAAAAATTTTCTTCCTTCCTCCCTTTGCTTTATTTAGTTGTTCCTTTATCTAAGATAGAACAGCTTTAGACCAGTTGAAGGCTATTGGATCAAACAACGATGAAATTCATCCTCTAAAATGACCGCAATCAACGACTGAAGTTCGGGGTCAAAATCAGGTTCAAAGCTCCAAAATGCAAATGGTAACTATGGAATGGTAAAAATGAATAGTGAAACTACTTTCTATAGTGATTTAATTACTTACAAGTTAAATTTATTACTATGACTATATTTTTATTATGTTTTTATCATGAAACAGGTATTTTTAATCCATTTGATGTTGTTCTAAACATGAAATACAACTGACGGACAGGATAGTCATGCAGATTTATTTCAAGGACTTGACACAAAGCATGCTTTTTCTCCTTATTTTTCAAGCTTTGTTAAAAACGAAAAAGGATTTGAAGCGCACTTTTATCTCTTTTTCAAGCCCTGGAATCTTCTTTCAACTCTTTTCAGACTCCAATAATGTGAAAAGATTGCGGAGCACTTGTCATTTCAAGCTCGTTAAAGTAAATGAATTGATATCTACTCAGTATAAGTTTAACCTTTTTCTGGACTGAGATAGATTAGTTACGAAAAAGGAATACCTTGGTTAAACATGACCAAAGAGGTTCTTTCAGATATCATTTTACACTTTTTTGGATCTGAGAGACAAATTTACAAAAAAATACTTTTCGAGTCCTCTTTCATCCTCTTTTTCAGACTCTCTAAACATGAAAAAGGACCGGGCTATCACTGTCATTAAGCTTGTTAAAACATAAGATAGCGGCGGGCTTGTCGATCATGGAAAGGATCGAGTTTCATTCATCACTAGACTCGTTAAATTATTAAATAGTGATACTTTATTCTTTATTCACCCGAAGGGTTGAATTATAGATCAATCAAATGTTATCCTCCTCAAGCTTGTTAAAAAATAAAGAGGTACTGGTCGAAAAATGATCGGGGAAAATTTGGGAAAAGCAAGTAAAGTTTCTTTTTGGTAGCAAGTCGCTCCTGAAAATGACACTTCTTTCACTCCATGTCCATGACTGTTGGGTTGGGAAATCATCTTGTCAGTTCATTCACACCAATGGCTCATCATACCTTCACTTTGGTTTTGGGTCAATGCTGCCAACTCATCACAATGTCGCCGATATGTTCAAGAGAAGTCATCCAGTGATTAAGAACTCATCCATCTGCAATACTCGTAAACCTTCATTTTCATGACCGTCATCCCTGAAAATTGCTATATGAAGTCATACCCTTGTCTCTGAAATCAGTAACTCCAATTTTTCAATAAGGTGACTTCCTGTCAACTACAAATAAATATCCAGGAAGTTCACTTAGAAACATCAGATTCCAGTACCATGAGGCTTGTTACAGCAGCTACAAGATCCTCACTTCTGGACTTTTGATCGAAAGATTTTGTTTGGCGTTCGACATCAAATCATCTATTCACACCTTACGAAATGTATTGCAGTACCTTGAGGGCCATTGACATTAATGGTTCTTCTCTTGAATTTGTTAACAACTTTCCTTATTGGCTGGTAATCAAATGATGTCTTTCCATGTTCGACGACAAATCATATATTTGCATGGCTAGATTTGTACCCAAATGATCGAGTGAATGAGATAAGAAGACCCCAGATCTAGTTTCAGCCATTCGAGCTGTGATTTCAGGATTTTTGTACACATCATCTATACGGTGACCTTACATACAGAATTTCATCCAAACATGGGCCTATATCTATAGGCAATGTCTGCATATGGACAAAATTCCAATGTAGACGGATTTCTGAATTATGTACATGTTATTAGATTGTTTTATGTTCTGACTATGGGAATGCCTACCCTCAGTAATTATGATCAATAGAGGATTTATCATGATTTACTGTACTGTAATATTGATGCAAGTGACCATTCTGCTTTGTTTCCAGGCTCATCATAGTGTAAAGCATCTCAATCAAATGTTCTTATTATTTGGATCTCATGCTTTAGGGGCAATTTTTATAGGTCAATTTGGGCATAATTCCCAATGACCTGGTTAACTGAGCATCATCTCTAGGACCAATGATCAAGGGTCTACCATTCCTTATCATCTTAGTTGCTATATTCCCCAAGACAAGAAACAACATGAATCAAACAGTGACTTTCATCAAGCAAGGCTTTTCCATGGTTTGAATCTTATTATTAAACATGTGGGAGCTCACCAACACAGGCTCTAACGGGACTAAGTGCATTGCATATGCAGGTAGCCCCATTCAAGGCTACTCTGCAAAGCACTTCCCAACATTCAAAGGTGCGTTGGTCACATTGGGAGAAAAATTCTCATTGTTCTGAAATCTCCACTTGGCCAGTGTCTTCTAGAAGGGTTCACATGTGTCAAGCTTCGGATCCAAGTGTCCATTTGAAATATACATGAATGGAAACATGTCTTACCTATTTTTGGAATGTTATTGATTACAAAAAAACCTAAAGTTCCTATATAAATTGAACACAGATCTAAGTGCTTGGGGGGAATAATTTGAGTAGGGAAATGTTGGAGAGACTTATGCTGTGATGAGACTTGGGAACTTTTCCAGAAGGTCACTACAAAGCAATCACTAGGTTGTAACCGCTCCTTCTATCATCAATAAAGAGTACTTCTTGTTTTTCCCTACATGCATCCATGTTTACTTTGATTTTCCATATTGCAAAATCTTGGTTGATGAATGTTTTTATGCTTAACTGATTTAGTTAACTAGCTTGAAGAGATATCTATATTATTGCATCATCTTCTGTTTTAGTGTTCTTTCTTGCAGGAAGCATTTAGCTATTTGAAACCACTTGAATTTTAAGTTGTGGTGGAAGCGACAGAAAGGAGCCACTTGGAAGTGACTGAAACAAGCATCCAATCTTCTTTGTGTATCTGTTCTAAGTTAGGAGAAACATTAGTATAGTCTTTCACCTGTTGTTCTAGACTAAACACCGGTCTAGGAAAGCGTAGTTTATCCATAGATTACAATTATGGCCCAACAACCTTTTTTAATACAATAATGATATTGAAGAATCATGGATCAAATTTGATGAGGAGGAGCCATTAGAAGAATATATTGAAAGTTTCCTAGAATGTTTATCACCAAATCCATCATGCGCTCAAGAGATCAATCAAAAATATGTGGAAGAATTGCATAGCATGAAAAAGGAGGATATGCCATATGTTTTTAATGAATGGAAGGACCAAGAATACATTGATCACATAGAATATTAGTTATAAAAAATCATTGGTGTGCAACATTCCTCCATCACTTGACAACCCTTGGCTTTATATTAGTTAAATAAATTGGTTTCTCATAAATTGGTTTCTCATAATTTGGGATACCTTAAATCTTACCTCTTAAATATAAGTATAAGTATATTTAGTATTCTTTTATGCACATGGTGGTATGGGAAGTACTCTTACAATTTAAGAAGATCTTCCTTTCTTTGATTAAAGTATGTTAGGATGGTATAGAAAAGAATATCTATATATATATATATATATATATATAAAGTATTTTTAAATAAAAGTGCTGCAACATTTTTTATTTCAACACTCAGTTATTAATCATTCTTGAAGTTGCAACTCCGCAAGGAACAACTGTTACAACTTCTTTTGGATATCTAGATTGATCACCATTTATTGTTGTTTGTATCAACATCAAGAAATCCTGTGGTAAGTATTTCCAAGTGTTATTCACTCTTAACTCCTCATTATTTCGCAAAATGACCATGATTGTTGATTGGTTGTTCCCCTTTCATGTCATTGAGACAGTTGGGAGGATTTTTCATTAAATGTTTCCCACTTCCTATCCATAAGCTTACAATGATGTGGGGAATTTAAGGGTTGTAACAAGAAAAAATGCCACTATCAGGTGAATCAATCATATTGGTCTAGTCAATATAAAATTTCATTATCCAAGAAATATTTCCAAGTTCCTGTAAGGGGTATTCTCCAAAAATTCTCCTATGGTGGACCACTCTTGTAGAACCTCAATGGGATTTCTCGAGAACTCTAGCACGATCGACTAGAGGTGCGTTTCAGTCATTATCCAAGATGCTTTATTTCATTACACATTAAATAACTAAGATTTAAAACTATTTTAAATGGTGTCACCCATGGTCTAAATTTGAATAATAAGTTATGTTCCTAGAAAATCTAAAATACTCTCATACCAATTGGCTTCCTTACACTCTAAAAGTTTTCAATGAGAAGTATACATTATTTCAAATCTCTTAACTGATATATATATATATATATATATATATATATATATATAAAGAATAATTAAATTATTGGTAAGTATAAGTAAACCCATCGGGGTACTGAACAAACTTGTTGGAAGTGGGGCTATGCTTGTATGGTACCGAGGAAAACCCACTAGCATACTAAGCATGCCTGGTAGTATCGGGGATATGCTAGGTAAGAGAGAAGGAGAAAAAACAGTGGCACACAATAACTTATTCCAAGTGAATGTGTCGGGTCACATTCTAAAACAATTTTCTGTAAATTTTAAGCTAGTAAGAATAAATCTCATATCTCAACTTTTGGAGAATGGATTTAAGATCCTTCAAATGTTATTCTTTCAAATTTTATCTTTTAGAAAATACATAGTATTTTCATGGAAGTGGGACACTTAGTTTAGGTGATTTAATTTTCTCATATAAGGGGGGTTTTTTTATACACTTCGATAATGGTAAGACTTTTAGAGACAGAGAGAAAGATAGTTGGCTCATCCTCGGAATGTATCATTTTTTCATTTGTTTTTCCCTATTTTATATCCTGCTTCAATCCATATTTAATTCCATGGCATCCAAAACACAAATATGTGACTTTTACTTATAACAAAGTTATTAAGGTGATGAACTACTAACTTAGGCTACTCATGAGATGTTTTGGAGAAATCTTGATGGTAGGAAACATGTTCAGTTTGAGAGAATGAAGTACTACTATAGTACATGCTTGCATAAATCCCATTTTAAACATCACTCTCAGTAGTAGTTGCAGTCGTCTGGTTATAAAATAAGAGGGGAAGATTCTAGTCTTAGTTTATGGAAAACCTCACCAATTAGTAGGGAGTAGCGCTACACAATAAACATTTGCAGCAAATAAAATGGGATGGGGGCTAACCATCTATTTTAAAATTCATGAAATATCATACCAATGTTACAACACCTTTTCTATAGAATATTCCACCATTAGAAATTATCATTTGTACTCTGCTCCAAAAAGAGACAAAATAAATATATTGGGTTTTCATTTCTTTCTAGCATGAATTCTTCAATGTTGTCAACTCCAACATCAATCTTCGATTCTAATAGTGTTGTGGGATCTTAAAGGTAGCAATTGTTAGGTGGCTTACTGTAGAATACATTGATAAGAGCTTTATTATTCTATTTTATACACCTACATGTGCTTTTGTAAACATTACACAATATAGTTGTAGGATCATTATAATATTTGTAGGATACATGTAGCATAATGTTTTGAAAAATTCAAGCTGGCTTTAGTAGAGATTGTTTTAAAAAATAGAATAGAGTTTCCCAAGAAACTCTTTGTGCTTCTCTTTATCATTTCTCCCTCTATTTTAGCATGCATCATGAGATAAACATAAGTTAATAAAGCACCTTTTTATTTTTCAAGTTTATTAAGAGCATGAGAAACTCAATTTACTTATGAACTTATATGACATATCCCATTTACTTGTAGTATATTATATTTCTCCTACGCATGCTATAACCTACCCATATACCATACCTATATCATCTATCCTTACTCGTCCAAAATTAAAAGAATTTGTTTATGCTTGATTCAAATTCTATGTACAATGTTTTCAAAAACAAAAAAAGATTACAAACAATCCTAACTGACTTATCCTCTATGAATTCCCAAGTTAAAAAGCTGATAGTTGCATCATAAAAAATATTTTAGGGTTACACAATGAGCATAGATGTTTTTCAAGGGTTATTATTTAATTAGCCAGCCAGAACCCCAAGTAAGCAAAAGATAAAAGAGATTCTGACCCAGTTTCGTCAACATGTTCATATTTTTAAGATGATTATTTATAACTAATTTAAAAATCATAGAGCTAGAACCAAAAGGAAACAACAAATTGTATTCTACAACATTAGGGAATCTAAAATGGATAATAGCCTTAGCTCTTCAAAACTAAATAAAGTTGAAATGGATGAAAATATTATCAAGAAACTCGATCACTAGGGTAGAATACATTTATTTTTAGGTGTATGAAGGAGTTCCTAAATAGTAAAATGATGATACTCAATAGTGCATATCAATAATTTCCTTTAGTATGCAAGCTTGATCAAAATTTTTGATTGATACCTATTTTGATTAGGGCTTCCCCAAAATAATAAATGGTTTGCATTATGATAAGGAATAAAGCATGCTTTATGTTGTAAAGGTGTTGATTTTGCAAATCACTTATCCAACCAATGGTTTTATAATAATAAAAGGTTAGAAAAATTCACAACATGAAGTGGTCATAATCCATAATAGGTGTTGGCTTGAGGGGTCCTAACCCACATTCAGATTGTTTTGTGCAACCAAAAAAACCCTCCAACTACTGGCCCTTCCAGCAGTGATTTTCTTGCGCAAACCAAAGTCTCACCCGAAGCAGTATGAGAGGGTGTTGGAACTAGGTTTCTGAACCCTGAGGGAGAACTATGTTATGCATATAACCCTTCCAATATGATCTAAATAATATTGTTCTGCGCAAGTAACCCTTTTACCCGATTCAAATATATATTTAATAAAACACGTAACACAGAAGCATACTTTCACAAACACATAGATCTATGTTATCTAGATATTATGTCACAGAAACCCTTAAATGGAAACGAATACAGATCTTACGCAATTATGTTATCAATTCAGAGAGATACACATCAATAATTTAAATTGCAATATATCTATAAGAAAATCAATACATTAATACATAAACATCAATAATGCAAATAAATGGTACTTTCACCAAAACCTATCTTTATTAGAAGATATTCAATGATTAAAATTCAGTCTCTTGCCCACAGTCGCAGAGTCCTCATACACAACCCAATACATAGGTCTCTGCACCAACAGCTGCAAGAGCATATCTTAACTCAGACTTATCACAAAATATTTCCCAAAATCACATCACTAGTACATAATCATCTATAAAGTTATGATTTTTATTATGCGACTTGAATCTTACATGCCTATTTATATAATTAAAATGCGCAAAAACCATGGTCTCAAACCATGGTTTGAGCTCCATGTTTTACCCTTCTACCAATTATAATAACAAGGAGCCTTCACCTGCCCTGAAGCCCCTTTACCTGTGCATTACAATTTTCAAAATAGAAAAAATTGACTGAATATTGACCCTAAGGACCCTACCCCAACAGACCCCCAACACAAACTCATGACTCTTCCTCGAGTCACTCTGGTCTGGATTCCCGCATCTTGGCCTTGAGCACATAGATAGAAGACTTTAATGGTTGGATGGTATCAGTGCTTTGTGAGGTACTTCTCCAACCAACTTCTCTACTCTAGGTCCTTCTATTGCTAAATTGATACTCCACTGAGTCTGTTGGAGTCCCTTGAGCAGCCAATGTATGGTATGTAGCAGCTGGAGTGCTTCCTTAGCCCAAGGCTATGTTATGGCTTCCAGTATCTTTTTCTTTTAGTGCATCGTGTTGATCTTCGTCTGAATATTATCGCCTTCATGTAGGAAGGCTAAACTTTGTGCTGGTACCAGGGTCCATGAAATGACCTGAACGTCGTTGAACAGCTCCTCCTTAGCCCACAAGTTTGTCCTCAACTATGGAACTACAAGATCATCCTGGACATATTTCCAGATGCTCATGGCATCCTCAAATAGATTGTTTCATGCATTTGAAGCAGAATTTATGCTTGCGATGGCTTCTTGAATGATTTTGGCGCGTTGTGCTCGAACTTCAAGAGATGTCTCAGGCTGTAACTTTGTCTGCAGGTATACAATATTCTACTACAAATAGGAGTGCATTGCTTGGATCTCAATCTTGGATGCTTTGAGCACTACTGCAAGACCCTCAAGCTTTGTACCGGTCATTATAGTGGTAGGTATTGGTAAATCAGGAAACACATAGCATACCCTATTGATAAGTGTCTCCAGCTAAGCATGCCGACTCTCTGCGGCATGACGAGCTTGTTCAACTATATTTTGGTGGTGATATAATAATTCATCCCTCTTCTACTCTTTTGTAGTAGCAAGTGATGCACAATACTCTCGATACTCTAATTCGTCTGTGATCATGGAATGCATTGAGCATAATTGGACACTAGCAAGCACAGCCAAGTTGATTCCAATATCGAAGGTGCATTGTCCTGGCCGATAAGAATGAAGTGCTACAACTCGAACCTAGAATACTCAACTCTCTGTAGTTAATTCCACGAATAAGGTGCCAACTAAAATCGCGCTCGCTTGAAGCACGCTCAATTGCCTCATGCTCACTTTAGTCTCGCTCGCTTTGACTTCTAACTGTCGGATGCCTTGTTGGACATCATCAAAGGCAACCTTGTATTGTTTCTCCATTGTACTCCATGCTTCTTCGTTGATGGATTTGATGGTGTTGTCAATTTCATCAAAATCACCTTATGTCAAAACCAAAGGTTTTTTTTCCTGTCTTCTTGGTTTCCTTCCTCTTTCTACGTGGGCATGTTTGTGACTGGGGCCACCTCTTAGTGTCGCGATGGGTTCTGTTTGTGTTGATGGTGCACCCGCACTATCACCATCAATCTCTTCCAATCCTTTGACTGGTTCGATTTCTCTATTGTTGTTATAGGCCCTTGGGTATCTTTCTGTGTATCTTTCATAGTATTAGGCTTCCACACAGATGGATTAGGTTGAGTAGTAGATGTGGAACTGACATCTGTTACTGCAATTAACCAAGAAGCATGCCAATTGGTGGTCACCTGGACGAGATCATTTTCAATGGCAAGGTAAGGCAAGTCATATGACACTTTTGACATATCAACCTTCGTGCGGATGTAAACATTATGAAAGGATGCTTTGAAGTCTGCAATGTGCTTGTATTTTTCATACAACATCGGAAAAAGGTGCGACTTTGACAGAACCACCTGGTGAAGCTCTGTCTGGAATAGTACCCAAAAAATCTTATTCTTTGTCACTTGGGACAGATTCTTCATTGCCCAAAGAGATGCGTAGTGTTGGACTTCTCATAAACTAGGTTCGATGTTAGAAATTTTGGACTGCGACAAAGGCTACTAGCCCACTAGCTCAATGAACAGCAATAACCACACGTAGTGGAATAGCTTTCCTTTCTCCTGTGCCACCTATAAATTTTCTAATAACTCTTGGCACATGTACCTAGCCTAATTTTACTGCACCCCCTTGATGCATTTCGCGACCAACATAATCACTGGCTCCATGAACTTCAATGGTGCAACACCTCCACATTAACTTGCATGGCAATATTTGAGTGGAAAATTTTACCGTTGGGTTGTTAGTTGTACTAGCTAAAAATCCTCTTGTGTTGCGGACCAATCCATACTTCATCATATTCTCAGCAACTTTATTTTCCAGAACCTATCCTCCAAATTCTTTGGCCAGGTTTGCTCCTTTGTATGGAAACCCTGTGATTCGATGGATTAGCATATCTTTGATGGGAATCATCCTTCACATCCAAAGTTAATTTTCATGTACCGTCATCGGCAACTAATGCAAGAAAACATTGTTGATGGTCTTGTGACCAAATTAAGGAATGTACAGCAAGAAGAGGAGCCTAGTCTTCTGAAACCCCAAAGCCCATTGCCTTGGCTCTACCTTTATGACCCCGGTTTATGTTGATCAGTGGTTTCCATTGATGTCAACCCAAGTAGTACCAGGGGCTAACCCAATACTGCATGGTAATTTTGACCCACCAAATTAATATATTATGGGTTAAAAATTCTTTTGATGGTTTCTACTTATCGATATGTTTCCGTTGATATATGGCATGCCATGTAATTCTTCACGGTTTGAGAGATATTCATGTTTGAAGTTTGTACCCCCAGTTAGTGGGCTAAAAACCCATGGGGTTGTGGCATGGGTCATTGAAAAATCATAATTAATATTTTTTAAGCTTTTAAAATCCCTCCCACGTTCATTTATTGAAGTCCCTCTCAACCTAAGCATTTATATAAATTGTGATCCTCATATCCTCCTCATGCAAGGGATTTTTCCATCTGAAACGGGTCATCATGGAATTTTCGCTCTAACTTTTTTTATACAAACATTGAGACGGGGAAATTTTTATGAGGAGAAGCCAAATCCTAAGGAAGCTGCTATGAAAATTTTAGATCAAGGTGCGCAATATATTCGGAGATATGATCTATGGAAGTCAGTGTCTTTGCAGGCTCCTGAAATTCATCGTAAAGAAGTGACCTTGGGAAACTCGTCATAACTCTCTCTCTGAGTATCAGATTGGAATTATGTAAAAATTTGCAGATAGTGCACAGAATTTAGTTGTCGTGATATTACTTTTAGAGCTGAATGAAGAAACAGTGACATGTGGTATGTCGTACAAGTTCGCTCTGCTAAAACAGTCCATAATTAGGGCATTGTGAGAGATTGGGTATAAATCTCTATTAAAGAATCCAAATTGGGTTAGACCTATGGCATTGGAAATACAACTAAGAGGACTACTATAGTACCAAAAATCAGATATTGGGGATTTGAAATAACAGAGATATGTTAGATTCAATATTGAGCTCCTAGAAGGCAAAGAAAAAGCTAGATCATGTGTTGTCAAGGGATGCAAAGGACCAAACTTTCTAGGGAAGCAAAGCAAAGCAAGGTGCAGCAGAGGGTAGCATGACAAGAGTAGCAACCAAGGTACATAACAACAGCAAGAAGTTCATCACATGAAGTCTTCAAGTGGGCAGCACTACATACAATTATTGTAAAGGTATCATTGTACTAAGTCATTGTAAATATATTATTGTACAAATTATACTAGTGTCTATCTACCAAGAGTTGAAGAGGTAGCGTCGGGTGGTCTAGGATCATCATTAGGTGGTTGTGTCATATTTGGGGTTATGTTCTAGTGTGTCTTCTTCTTCTACATCATTCTATATCATTGTAAAGTGGACCATTTTCCCTGGTACGGGAGTCCATTCTTCTTTTATTCTTCTATAGGGTGGTAGGGTGGTGCTAAGGTGAGTTGTAGCTCATTGGGTCTTGGGGCATCCATTCAGTTGACTAATAAGAATCTTGAGATTTGGAGCATCCATCCAATGGGAGCTGGAGAAGAATGCTTTTCTAGATTCTAGGAAGTTGGAGCTTTATTCTCAATTGGAGTTGAATATTTTTGAATTATTAGAAAAGAATTTGGTGGTTTTTGTTTCGGAGTGGGTTTCCACCTTAAAAACTTTGTGCATTTTTGTTCCTCTTGTTTTCTGCTATAATTTTACAAACACTTATAATAATTGAAGATTAACTAATGCTCTAATTGAAAGGAATACTGATTCACCACCCCTCTGATTATTTCCAACAATTGGTATCAGAGCTTGGTTCCTTCAGTGTCAATTTAATAGCTGGAAGGAGGCCATGGAGCATACCAAGAATGGTGTACCTCTATTCAATGAAAATAAATATGCACTCTGGAAAGGAAGAATGGAGGTCTATCTCTTAGTACAAGGTTACGAAGTATGGGACACTGTACAAAGTGGATTTACATCAACCGCAGATGAAAAAGGTAAGAATAATTTGCTAAATAATGAAAAAGAAAAGAATATTATCATCAGTGGACTTATTGCATCTGCTTATCATAAGGTGTTGGGTTGTAAAACCACCAAAAATGTATGGGACAAGCTTGAGAATATATATGTAGGTGAGTCAAATGTCAAGGAAGCAAAGCTTCAAATCTATAGAGCAAAATTTGAGCAACTCAGAATGAAAGAAGATTTCAACATTGCTACATATGTCCAATACGTTGATGAAATAACCAATACTATGGAAGGATTGGGAGATCCAGTTGATGAGAAGACTATTATATGAAAGATTCTTAGAACGTTACTAGGAAGATTCAACCCAAAGGTATTGGTCTTAGAATATAGTGTAAATATGGAAAAACTCAGCAAAGAGGAATTACATGGAGTTCTCATAGCATATGAAATGAGACTTGATGAAGAAGAGGGTACTTCGCATCTAGAAATTGCATTCGTTGCATCTAAGAAAACCAATAAGGATAAACAACCTTTAATTGAAAAGACATGCACCTGCAAGTGTGAAGAAAAGGGAGATGATGAAGAAGGTATTTCAGATGAAGAATATGCTTACTTCATGAGAAAACTAAAAACTGGTAAGGGAAAATGCAAAGGTAAACTTCCATTGATATGTTTCGGCTATGATGAGTTTGGGCATTTCATAGCAAAATGTCCAAACAGAAGTGGTGGCAAATCAAAAGGAAAGAAAGGCTTTAATAAATTCAAAAAGAAAGGATCCAAAAGGAACTTTCTCTCTAAAGAAGATAGCTCATCATCCGATAAAGAAAATGATAGTGAAGAAGAAGCCAATAAGAGAGTTTTGTTTATCGCGAAGCACAATAAACAAGAGGTATCAAACAACGAAGAAGAAGGATTGACCATAGAAGAATTTTATAAGGAAGCAATCAAGCTTATAAAAGATCTCAAGGTAGAGAAGATCCATTCCAATACTCTTGAAGAACAAGTTCAAGGTCTCAAAATTGAATTTGAAGAACGCAAATGCATTGAAGAGTCACTTCAAAAGAATTTAGAAGAAAGCAACCAAAAAAGGGAAGAAATAGAAGCCGAAGTAGTCTCGCTGTGTGAGGAAGTGAAGAAAGGAAAAACCATCCAAAACTATGACAATAGCTCAAGGGCATTGGAAGAACTCATCAACAATCAATAATCTTACAACGACAGAACTAGCATCGGTTACAAAGGAGAAGAAGTAGGACCTTCTACAACAAAATACAATGAACCTAAGAGATTTGACATGCATGTAGACTTCATTGGGCAAGATTCACAAGAATAGCCTTGGAAGACAATTCCTCGACGAAAATTTCAATCCAGGTACCAACAATTGTTTTATGGCTACTATTATTCATGTGGAAAATTTGGTCATAAAGCTATAGAATGTTGCACATTCCCTAGGAAAGAATACAATTCCAGGAGATCTGTCAAATATGAACCTCCCAGGGCTTAGCGAAACATCAATAGATTTTAACATTTAAGAAATAATATTTAATGTTACAAATGTCAAAACTTTGGACACATAGCCAAAGATTGCAGACTTGAAAATCCTCCAGAAGAATCTTCGAAGCCACAGAATGAACGAACATGGAAGAAGAAGAAGAGTTATAATTCTGCTCTCGCTTTCAAGGCTCAAAACAACAAAGATGTGTGGTATGTTGATAGCGGTTTCTCAACGCATATGACTAGAGATAGAAATAAATTTGTATCTCTGAAAGAGAAGAAGGATGGAACCGTGTCCTTTGGAAATGATGGATCTTCAAATGTTATAGGATCAGGTATTGTCACTCTCAGAAGCAAAGATGCTCTAGCGAAGAATATTCTATTGGTTGAAAACATGAATCAAAATCTTCTCAGTTTTGGACAAATGTGTGATCAAGGACACACAATACTATTGAACTCCACAAAATGTGAAATCAGGAAAGGCATGTATGGTTAAATTGTGGCTACAGCAAGTCTAGCTCCAAATGATATATATGTTATGGATGATATAATATTTAGTAGCAATGATGATCAACTAAGTAAGAAGTTTGCTACAAAGATGCAAAGTGATTTTGAGATGTCTTTACTTGGTGAGCTCACATGCTTCTTAGGGCTTCAAATGTCTCAGCAATAGAAAGGAATATTTATATGTCAAGCCAAGTACATCAAGGAAATGCTCAAGAAATTTAAAATGGCAGATTGCAAACCCATCCTTACTCCAATGGTAACAGGTTGAAAATTGAGCATAGATGACTCATCTAAGGATGTGGATCAAAGGTTGTACAGATCTATGATTGGTAGTCTTCTATATGTAATAGCCTCCTGGCCAGATGTTATGCAAGAAGTTAGACAAGTAGCAAGATTCCAAGCAGCACCAAAAGAATCACATATTATTTCCATCAAAAGAATTCTTAGATATCTAAAGGGAACAACAAAATATGGCTTGTGGTATCCCAAGGGTAACAATATCATTATTCATTCCTTTATAGATGCAGATTGGGCAGGAAGTGTTGATGATCATGAGAGTACTCGTGAAGCATTGGAATATCTTTGCCAGAAGCTTGGGATTCTCCCAAGTTTTCGTTAGATTTTCCTTATTCAGAATATAAAGGTGGAGTGGAAGCGTGTACAGGTCCATAGGATGGTTGTGTGTCAGGGGGAGTGGAAGTGTGTACAGGTCCACAGGATGGTTCTATTTCAGGGGGAGTTACCCTTTGTCATTGATGTCAAAGGGGGAGAGAACGTTGTAGGAAGAGGTGTCATGATCGCAGGGGGAGTACTTGCGTTGCCATCAATGCCAAAGGGGGAGATTGTTGATCGGCGGTTGTCATTGATGTCAACCCAAGCAGCACCAGAGGATAACCCAATATTGCATGGGAATTTTGACCTACCAAATTAATATATTTTGGGTCAATAATGCTTTTGATGGTTTCTACTTTTCGATATGTTTTTGTTGATATATGGCACGCCATGCAATTCTTCACGGTTTGAGAGATATTCATGTTTGAAGTTTGTACGCCCAGTTAGTGGGCTAAAACCCCATGGGGTTGTGGCATGGGTCATTGAAAAGTCATAATTAATATTTTTTAAGCTCCTAAAATCCCTCCCATGTTCACTTTTTGAAGCCCCTCTCAACCTAAGCATTTATATAAATTGTGATCCTCATATCCTCCTCATGCAAGGGATTTCGCCATCTGAATCAGGTCATCGTGGCATGTTCGCTCTAAGTTTTTTTCTACAAAGGTTTAGAAGCTGAAATTTTTATGAGGCGAAGAAAAACTCTCGAGGAAGCTACTGTGAAAATTTTAGATCAAGGTGCAAAATATTTTCGGAGATATGTTATGTGGAATTCAGTGTTTTTGCAGGCTCCTAAAATTCATCTCAAAGAAGTGACCTTGGGAAAATTGTCATAACTCTCTCTTTGAGTATCGGATTGGAATTCCAAAAAAAGTGGTAGATATTGCACAGAATCTATTTTTTTCTCTATTAATTTCAGAGCTGAAGGAAGAAACAGTGACACGTGGCACAACGTACAAGTTCACTCTACTGAAACAATCCATAATTAGGGCATTGTGAGAGATTGGGTATAACTCTCCTTTGAAGAATCCCAATTGGGCCAGACCTGTGGCATTGGAAATAAAAATCAGAGAACTATTATAGTACCAAAAATCAGATATTGGCGATCTGAAATAACAGAGATACGCCAGATCCAATATCGAGCTCCTAGAAGGCAAAGAAAAAGCTAGATCATGTGTTGTCAAGGGCTGCAAAGGACCAGAATTTCTAGGGAAGAAAATCAAAGCAAGGTGCAGAAGAGGGTAGCATGACAAGAGCAGCAACCAAGGTACATAACAACAGCAAGAAGTTCATCACATGAAGTGTTCAAGTGGGCAACACTGCATAAAATCATTGTAAATTTATCATTGTAAAAAGTCATTGTAAATACATTATTGTACAAATTGTACTAGTGCCTATCTTCCAAGAGTTGAAGAGGAAGTGTTGGGTGGTCTAGGATCATCATTAGGTGGTTGTGTCATAGTTTGGATTACGTTCTAGTGTGTCTTCTTCTTCTACATCATTCTATATCATTGTAAAGTGGACCATTTTCCCTGGTACAGGGGTCCATTCTTCTTTTATTATTATATAGGGTGGTAAGATGGTGCTAGGGTGAGTTATAGCTCATTGGGTGTTGGGGCATCCATTCAGTTGACTACTGAAGAATCTCTGGCATTGGAGCATCCATCCAGTGGGATCTAGAGAAGAATGATTTTCTAGATTCTAGAAAGTTGGAGCTTTATTTTCAAATGGAGTTGAATATTAAAGAATTATTAGAAAATAATGAGGTGGTTTTTGTCCTGGAGTGGGTTTCCACCTTAAAAATTGTGTGCATTTTTGTTCCTCTTGTTTTTTTCTATCATTGTACAAACACTGATAATAATTGAAGATTAATTAATTCTCTCATTGAAAGGAATACTGATTCACCCCCCCTCTCAGTATTTCCAACAGTTTCATAGAGGGCTTGCCCCAAATAGTGTGACGATGCAAGCTTAATAAACTTCACACGATCCTCCAAATACCAATATTCTAACTTTAGAAAGGGAGCTCATCCTAGTAGGTCACCCTCAAACATCACATTATCTAGAAGTAGTGGTGTATCAATGCACGCTTTAACCTTGTAAGGATCACTGGGAACATCAATCGACAACTTCCTATGAAGGTAACTATGAAATTGGCTCAACCTCCTTGGAAAATACTTCCTCTAGTGCAATTACTACTAGTTCTTCCTCCATTGGTTTCTTTTGTTTCTCAGCGTGAGGAATCGATTTTGACTTCAGGGTTTTGCGCGGAGAATTTCTGGTACTCGAAGTTTGACCTTTCTTCTGTTGCGGTGCACCACTAATAGCAGTTACTTGTGGCTTAATAGGGATAGGCTTATTGTCATTCATGGGTTCTGGTATCAATTGGCTTAAACCTTCCTGGCCCAGTGTTTCTTCAAATGGTTCCCATACTCAAGACATAAAAAACGGCAAGGATAGCAAGTGCAGAAAGACTACTTTGACAGATCACTAGGAAAGAAAAGGGAACTAAGGAAATCTTCCATGCCATATTTATAGAGATAACACTGTCTGAACTAAATTATGTCCATTGATTCAACTTCATTAATTCTAAAACAGCTCCAAATCTGGTGTAATCTCCCCGTTAAATGTAGGTTATCCGCTCCTCCAAATAATAACAACATTGTCTTGTCCACTTTTACTATTCCAATTGCTAGTTTATAGCCTATATGTGACTGAAACCACCTTCTAGTGCAACCTCTATGGTGGCTTCGCAGATACTTGTGCGCCCCCAAACTCTGTCGCTCAAAAATTTGACAAGAATTTCCATACCCTCTAATAAAATTATTTAAAGTCTTGTGCCCTCTTGAAACTATCAGGAGCACTAAGACATTCTTCCGAACATATAATCATTTAGTTAACGCAGGGATGGGGTCATTATTGTAAGGTTTTAGGAGACTTCCATTAACATATCCACGAAGGAATTCACCATTCAAGGTAGTCAAACAAACTGAACCTCCTTCTGTGATTTCCATGATAATATAGGGCCAAGCGAGTGCATCTTGAACTTCCTTGGCAAGCACACAAATTTGTTGTCATAGAGTAACACCAATTTCTCCTTCTTGAAAATCTTATATCTGATATTTCAATCATGCCAAGCCTTCTCCCATGCCTTCTTCACCTATTGGTGAAACCCGACAATGAATCGATCTTCTTCTAGTGCAAAAAGATGCGACAACCACTCCTCCATAATGTTTGGATCATTCATGTTGGTAATTGTTGCGATGCACAGACTAGGGAAAATGTATTCCATCAACATCATGACCTACTTTCAGTATACCATCCTAAAAGGTGTTTGTCCTAACAACTTCTTTGATGTTGTCCTGTATGCCCATAAAACATTAGGTATGCGCACATCCCAGTCATTGCAAATAGCGTTACAAATATTTGTGAGTGAATTTTCCAGTATCTTATTGAAAACTTCTATGGATCCATTCGCCTAAGGATGATAGGGAGCACTCTTCTGATGATGTCTTATGAATTCTTTAGTCAGCAATTGAATGTTCTCATTGAAAAAATACAGACCCTGACAACTCATTAGGATTTTGGGACACCCAAACCTTGTTAGAATTCTCAAAAATAAAGTGTGCATCCATTTCTGCACTGCAATACTTCACAAGTTGAGCCTTCACCCACCTAGTCAAATAATTTGTAGTTTTGATGACATATTGCGCTCTAGTATTCTTCCCTGGGGGGTTAATTCGTCGGAAAAAATCAATTGTCCATTTTTCAAATGCCTATAAGTTAACCTATGGTTGTAGTGGCATCGCGTCTCTACAGGAGGGTCTTCCCATCCTATAGCAAACATCACAAGCACAAAAATATTCCTTAGAATCGTTGTACACTTTCGTGGAGCGCATTGATGAGTTCCAAATATTGAATATAATGGTAACTTATATTCCAAAGGAACACAAGTTTGATGCCTTCATAGGGACTTTAAAGGATAACATCCAACATGAGGTTCGCCTTTGGCAACTTGATTCATTGGAGAAGGCATTTAGGTGGGAAAGAAAAATTATGGTGACAAGCAAGCCTACCACTCACAACTATAAATATGGAAGTTTTTCTATTCCTATACTTCCACAACCTACAACGTTGACACAAAAAAAATTGGAAGAAAAAAGAGAAAAAGCGCTTTGCTACAATTGTGATAGAAAATACACTAAAGGTCATAAGTGTGTTGAGAAGAAATTATTTTACATAGATTGTGAAGAGGATGAAGAAAATGAACAAGAAACTTCAAAAGAAGAGGATATACACCAAGAACCAACCCTAGAGAAAGAATAAATGAATCTAACCATATCCTATAATGCATTGGTAGGAATTAGTACTCCTCAAACTCTCAAGATAGAAGGACATATCAAGAAGAAAAATTTAATAGTGTTGATTGATTTGGGTAGTACTCATAATTTTATTCATTGTAAGGTAGCCAAGGAATTGAATTGCTTCCTATACCCAACACCAGAGTGTCAAGCAATGGTTCCAAATTGAGGAAGTATAATTTTCTTGAGAAAGTGCCATAATATCAATCTAACCATGGGGGAATATGTATTGATTAGTCCAATCCTTTCCATTCCAATGGGTGGTATTGATGTTGTACTAGGATTACAATGCACTACAATGAAAATATCCTCTAGTGGATGTTTTTGAGGAATCTCTTATAAAAATAGCCCAGATATACATTTGTAGTGAAGGTCACTAGAGGAGGTTGGACGGTGGAGGTTTTTGCGGTTTTTTTGTTGTTGTGCGTTTCTCATCATAAAATGCACCGGTGCGTTTTATGACAAGCGCACCAATGCGTACTATTAATTAGCACACTGAAATATCATGCTCTCCATACAAACTAGCTCGGTGCATCTAAGTAGTACAATGCACCGATGCTCTACGTAAAAACTGGCTTAGTGTGTCTCAAAATAGAGCACACCGAAAAAGGGTTAATTTAATAAACATATTGGTCATAAAAACCTCATTTTTACTTGTTCAGTGCTCTAGACCTCTCAAGCACCGGTGTGAGTTTGTCTTCTATGAGGCACCCTGCCATCCGTGCTCCCATTGCCTGTATTATTGTCATCCATTGCTCACTGTGTGGAGTTCGAATTTTTGAAAACTATGGGAAATTTTTTTGTTATGAATTCCTCAACAAAGATGCCTCTTTGACATGCAAATGTACAGGTAATCTACTTGTTTCTCAATAACTATATCTTTTAGCGGATTAAAATTTAAAATTAACTTAAAACTAACCGTTAAAAAAAAATAAAAATTTGTTCACAGTGCGTTCGAGTCATTCGGCTCACAACGTTCGTGGTGCTACCTATAAATTTATAGGCCACACAACGAACGGTGTTAACGGAAACCGGACTGGGTTCCAGTGTGGTCCCCAGAAAACATTCAACGATAAAATTTTAAAAAATAACATGACGATGCGGTTCTTCATAGGACCAGATCATTGACTGTGTAATCTTGTTGAGAGGACGATCCTTTGACCAAAGTAGCCGCCCTGGGGCAGATAGTTTGGTCAACGCACTGCCCGACAATAGTACTTAATTAACGATGTTGTTGTTTACCGGACTGCACCATTGACTATGTACTGTTGTTGAGCAGTGTGTTGACCAAACTTTCCACTATGGGGCGGTTATTTTCTTCAACGCACCGCACAAAAATATTCCTTATTTGCATAGTGCGCAGACATTTTTCATGTGCACCGAGTGCGGTGTGTCATAACGAAGTACGCACCAGTAATGGTGCGTTACTATTTTTTTGGGTGCACCGAGTGTTTTTTTTTAATAAAAATTATATATATATTTGTAAATATATTTCTCATTTAATTAAAAAATGTATTTAATATGTGAATCATTCAGCGACGTCAATGGAGACAGAAAATGGAACAACAAGAGAATATGGAGGATTGTTATAACATGATTTAGCTATGGGAGGCACAACAGAGGGAGAGACTTTTGTACCCTTGCCCTATTACGACACCCACCCAGTTTATCCTAAGGGAGGTAGGCCTCCTCAAGTTGTACGAGTAGGCTACATCCCTGCAGGGGCACAGTGGGTTATGGGGAAAACTAATCTAGAGGTGGGATGCCCACCAATAGGCTTTCTGGGTCGGTCTTGGCTAGTAGTATGAGCCCACCAAGGAGAACATCAATTTTATTACTGGAATATCTAGGAGATAAAAGGATTTTCCCTAGTTCCTATATGTCCATGTTGGTTATGCAGCAGGGAGTCAGTTGGCATACTCTCAGAGATACATTAGGGATGATATACTTTCTCGTACAAATTTTCAAGTGTCCGGTGGTCTGTTATGCATTGCTTCGTTTGGCTAGAGGAGGTGAGGTGCCTCTCACTACTACTGACGACCATTGCACATTATACTAGTGATGGGCAGAGCATTAGTTGCTCGCTTTTATTTTATGTTGATTCTATAATTTAGACACCATGACTTGTGAGATGGTGTATGATTTTTTTGCGGCAGTTTTGTATAGCATTAGATAGATGTCGTTCTAAGGCACAATGGAGGTTGATCTTCCCTTTTGCTTCAGATTTATTTTGTTTATTTTTTGAAATCTTTCTAAATTCAAGGCCTACTTTTGTTCAACAGCCTCGTAGGTTGATGTTTCATGTGCAGATGAAAATGTGGGGCCAGATGATGCCCAAAAGGGACCTGTCTAACTATCTGACCAGGACATCTACTAATGCAATGTAGTTGCTAGCCAGTGTTGATGACCACTCGTTCATGATGGTTCAGTGTCCGTACAACGGTTTGGATTGGCGAGGGTGTACCAACATCCTCTTCACATGGGATGAGCTAAGTGATGCGATAGGTAATATTAGTGTTTTCTTTAAATTAATATAGTTTCATTTTATTGTCTTAATTAATTAATTAATTAGAATAAAATTTATTCTAATACGTTCTTTAACTTTTTTTATTAAATTGTTTAATGAAATTGTCTAATTATTATTGTGTACTATATATTTTGTAGATATTGGCACATTCGTTGGGGTCATGATTCGACCTGCACTGGATGATCTAGGTGTATATCATGAAGAGGAGATGGCGAATGTGGCAAATCATGGTGATAGACCTGATCCGTGGGTGCAAATACCCTTGGGGGTGCGGCGTAGGGCGGACACCTGATTCAAGATGGAGCTGGGTGTCTGACTGTGTCGACTCTTAGTTGATGAGGGAGTCTGCCCTAGTACGATCAGAGAGATCCAGGATGACTATAGGCTCAGAGGGATATGGAGAGACATGCCCCGCGATATCACTACCCTTATGCGTCATATCATTGGAGCTTTGAGAGTACTGGTGGCTGGGAGGGATATGCGTCATAGAGATTCACAACAGAGAAGCTCATATGGTGATCATGATCATAAGGGAAGTGATCATCATTGTAGTACTCACCTCCTCCTCCTCCTTCACCTCGCGTTGGAGATCATGAGCAGCCAGCATCGAGTCCTGATCAACAGGCATCTTTTGAGCAGTCTGCACCATCTCAGCATGCACCAAGTCCCGAGAAAACACATGATCCTGATCAGGAAGGTCCATCTTAGCAGGCCACATAATCCACTAAGCAGGCTTCACATCGACGACTCATTAGTAGGCACCTCCGGAGCAGGCACGTCATCCATATGAGCATGACGTTGCACCATTGGCTTAGCAGGCCTTGACTAGTACTAGTATTGATGTAGTACCACGAGATATTTGAAATTTATATGTAGTTATATTACAATTGTATATTTTTTATTCATGTGTTTTATGTTCATGTTGATGTACCTAATTTATATGTTGTTGTCCCTCATTATGTGTATATTATTAGGTCATGTTAGATATGATCATTTAATGTGCTTGCAGATAGATGTGTATGTGATAGTAGTTATTTGACATGCAATGTATATTTGATTTTTGTGTCGTGATGATGTTATACAATGCTTGTGTTTTGTTATATGATCATGATCACAATGATTAGATGATGTTAGCGAATTTGAATGTGTATTTTAGAATATGATGTTTGTACGATGGTTATCATGATTGTGATGTTTATTTTTAATATTAAATCATGATATTTACTAAATATTATGTATTGGTAATTGTAAATTTGTGTAATTATAATTGTAATTGTATGTACATGAGTGTAATTGTAATTGTCTGTAAAATTGTAAAATTATAATTGTAATTGTAATTGTATGTAAAATATTTGTAAAATTGTAATTGTAATTGTAATCGTATTGTGAAATTGTAAAATTGTAATTGTGATTGTATGTATTGTCATGATTCAATTATTAAAATTTGAAAATTTGAAAATTTGTAAAATTCTAATTCTAATTCTAATTGTAACTGTATGTAAAATTGTAAAATTGTAATTCTAATTCTAATTGTTATTTTAATTATAATTTTAATTGCAATTGTATGTAAAATATCTGTAAAATTTTAATTGTAATTGTATTGTGAAATGATTGTAATTTTAAATTTAATTGTAATTGTATGTAAAATTGTAAAATTGTAATTGTAATTGTAATCGTATGTAAAATTGTAAAATTCTAATTTTAATTTTAATTCTAATTGTAATTTTAATTGTAATCATAATTGTATGTAAAATATTTGTAAAATTGTAATTGTAATTGTATCATAAAATTGCAAAATTTTAATTGGAATTATATGTATTGTCATTATTCAATTTTATTAAAATTGTAGCATTTGTAAATTTGTAAAATTGTAAAATTGTAAATTAATTGTCAATTTTGAATGTAACTACCTTAAGTAAAATGTATACCATACATATTGTAAAATAATAAATCTAGAATAATATGAATTTTTGTAACATAATAAAGTTTATAAAATAATGAAAATAAATTCATGTTTATAATTATCATTATTTTATTATGACCTTACATAGAAAAATTAACAGTATACATTAATATATTTTTTAAAATTTTGAAGATATCATTCACACACATTTAAAGCAATTAAGTAGTTGTATTATTTTAGGAATTGACATAAAAAAAGAACTTGATACACTGCATTGTTTTCGAGATCAACATAATTCCAAATTATCAAGTGAAATGATTTTAACATTAACACAATGCAAACTAATTAGTTCAAAATACATATTATAATGTTTTGAAAAAAAGAGTATTAGTTATGAGGTTAAGTCCTATTCTCTAGAAAAACCCATCTTAAATAGTATAAATGATACAATAAGACATGTACCATATCACTCTTTGTTCTCATGATCACACTCATTAGCTTCTAGCTCGCTTGGCATGATAACACTATTGTTCTCAAAAATATGTTTTGATTTAGGGTCATGTCTCAATATGAACCACCAATCCATGTCCAACAAATCTGGGTAAAAAAACACTTGGTTGCAGTGTTTGGGAAAACATTAGGCTCCTTAGCCTCATCCCACATCTTTCTAGTGTTGATACATATCGGCCTACTATCACGATCTTCCTTTACATATTTCTGCTCAAACATGTCCCACCACTTGCACCTAAAAATAACACATTGGAAAGAAGAGAAGTCAACTTCAATCATCTCTTGTATCTTTCTGATGTAACCTAACGTCCCTCATACTAGGTTTTGATCATGGTGGCAAGCTCAACTAGATTGATCGAACTCGACTTCCACTCCACAATGTCGTGTGTCCATCATTGGCACTTTCTATGTGAAAATGGTGTCTATATGCCCACATAGAAGGGAACAAATGCACCTATAAAAAATTTTAAAAATCATAGTTTCATGTGTCTTATAATAACCCAACTGTTAAAATATGAAATATAGATGTTACATTTCAAAGGTGAATTATTAAGTTTAAAATGTACATAAATAAATTATTACCGAGTTGTTCCACCCAATCCCTATGTTTAGCGCATCCTCTTCAGCATGCGAGTAATGACTGGTTGCACCGTATTTCTCTCTGACTTGGTCAGTAATGCCATTTTTGGCGCATATAATTGGCATATTTTCTTTTAAATTATTGGGATACACGTATACCATTCAACCATCTAAATTATTTCCTGTCACTATCCCATTTCATCCTCTTTTGTTCGTACAATGTGACCCACTGTTGTGTCACTTCGGAATTCTACAGAACGAATTTATTGATTGCTTTAATTTTTGCATTCATTAATGAAATAATACTGACTTATAGTGCATATGAGATCAAAATATATATTATATCAAAGTTCAATGTGAATATTTACTTTTTGTAAATTTGAGAAATTATAAGTCACTTACTCTTTATCAAGCGCCTTTTTTCCATTCATTTGGAGAAGCTCCCCTTCTATTTTGTCTTCATCCCTTTCATTGTCCCAAATCATCGCACCTTCTGTACTCACTGTAATAATAGAATGACTCATACGATATGTACCCCTCTACCATAGACCCCTCGGGTTTTGCCCTTTGTCGAAAAAAACCTTTCAATTTCTTCATGGACCTCTCTAAGAAGAACATCCAATGATAAGAAACCTGATCCAGGTGAATATCGGTGGCCACCCACCTATTCCATTTGGACCCGCAACATCAATTATTTTAGTTTTTTAGCTTCAGCACAACTTACTAATTTTAGCAGTTTTTTGAGTCCTGCAATCCCGGAGCCGTTTTGGGAACTTAATGATCTAGGTGGATATTGGTGGCCACCCACCGAGTCCATTTGAACCCCAAGCATCAGTTATTTCAGTTTTTAAGTTTCAGCAAAACTTACTATTTATAGAATTTTTTTGGGTCTTGAACTTTTGAAGCCGTTTTGAGGCCCTAAACAACGTTTTTTTGGAAAAACGGGGAGAAAAATCGGTCTAGGCCTCGGATAGATATTTTTAACGAGATATTGAGCATGTCAAACAGAGATCATATGCCAAAGTTACGTCCTCGATAAGTTGAAACAACAACTTACCCAAACAGGGCCCAAAGTTTTGGTTGTTCTTCTCCTTGGGTTAGGTTTTTGGACGTTTCAGGTTTTAAATTGTTTCTCAACAATAAATAGGCCTTAGAGCCTCATTGTAAGATAGTTAAAGGGTTGGTATCTGACACATCTCTTCTCAGGGATACACTACCAGTGCCCTAGCTCATTTATTTCCATTATTTCTATAAGCATGTTTCAGTGTAATGTTCCAAATTTTATGGAACATTAATTTTTGTTAAGGAGATGAATAAAATGGGTAGGGGACCCATTATTTGCATCATTAGAGAATAAAAATCCTCTAAGTATGAAAGAGGATCATATTGGAGCTGGATTTCACACCTCCATGTGTGAAAGGAGGTTTTTGCATACATGCTTGGCCAAGGTTGACCAAGTCAAACTGCGTTGACATGAGTTGGAAAGCACCATGTGGGACAACGTAGGAGGGAAAATTATAGATGGAGGAAACCCTAATTAGAATTATGTCCCATGTAGGGAAGGCTCATTGTTTAAAAGAGGAGCAAGGCAGCCATTGAGATTATATTTTGATCATTTTACATTTGAGTCTTAGAGACTTGTTGCTGCCTCTTGCTGTTCAGTAGAGCTGCAATGCCTTCGGGAAGGAGGGATTCCTGTTTAGGAATTCCTCTCCTTCTTGAGTAGCTCATGAAGGATTACACTCCATTCCCCATATTCAAGAATTTAGGCCATAGCTTCAGTCACTTACATCAGAAAAATTTCTGCGGCAGTTATTGTGCAGTGTAGCTGGGTGTTACTGGGGAGGTTTCCACACACCATCCGGAGCTTGTTTTTCAGTGGAGAGAGGTTCTATCCATTGGGAGGTTAGAAAAGGAGGTTTATGAGTATATCCCACCATATTTGGTATCATTACAACCACACTCCATCGTTGGCAGCGCAGTCCCTCTCTTAGACAACATTTTTCTGAGTGAGTATTTGCTGTGAGGGATTAGCGAATTTTGGAGGGGAAGTCTTGGGTGAAAGGATCAGCCTTCACTTAAAATTTTCATTGGAGAAGGGATATTCATCTACAACATATATTTCATCCTTATCCATCCATTTCTAGCTCTTGAGTTGCAGCAGCTACTGCAACTCCGGCATTTTTGTATTATAGTATTTCTACATAGATTTCAGCCAATCCTCTTAAAGGATTGATGTTATGTATTTTCAGGGGTTGAGATCTTGCTCCCCCTTCTTATTTGAGCTCATATTGTCATATATTTGTATATTCATTATTTATGCAGCAGTTCTTCTCTATAAATGCGCAGTCATGGCCTAGGGCTTTACTTATGCAACTACGTATTTCACATTTTCATGCATAGGTTTCTTGAGGCTTGTTATGCCTTTATTGAGTGATCATCTCCTCAATGAGATGTATATTTCATGCTGCTATGTTCTAATATGATGGCCATTATATTCTCTGACATTTCATGTGTCACTGTTATTTCGATTTGATGTATTTGATTATTGTTGTAGCTATAATGTTGGGGTTATCTTAAGAGATTCCCAATCTTGTTGTATTCCCTCTTGGGAATATTGTCCCTTGAAAACACTCTATAGACAGAGTCTGATAGTGGGCCAAGAAGCCTCTGGAGCTCATCCTTCTTTATGAAGGTGAAAAATCCAATAAATGCCCCTTCATTCCATCTCTGGAAAATATTTTCTTGTCGATTGACAATGTTTCTGTAAAAGGAACACTACATTCAGTCAGTTGTTTTGTAACACGGTTCAGAGGCCTGTAGCTGCCACATCTCTTCTCAAAGATAAACCTACCAGCGCCATCATTTTTTATTTAAACTCTGTCTGTAAACAACTTTCAATTCTGTAACACAGTTTAGGGGCCTATAGTTGCCACATCTTTTCTCAAATATACGCTATCACCACCCTAGCTAGTTTATTTCAAGCATTTTATTTTAATAAAATGAATCATTATTTCTACTACATATCTGTATCTATGGCTATATGTGTATTTTTTTGCATTCCTGCATAAATCTGGATCAAAGCCACCCCAAATAATTCAACCTCATCTACTAGCTGGATTACAATATGAACCTACAAGTCCATGAACTCATCAGTGGTTCCTTCTCAAACATACAAACAATCTCAACTATCTCTTGATGCCACCATGGAATGCTAGCCACATGAATCTCCTTTGATGTTATCCAACATACAAGTGTAGATAATTTAGATATGGAACGTCCTAGATCTTGGGAGAAGTCATGTTTCACACACCCGCACATGAACAAAGGATAATGACATTGAAAAGTTATAAACACATGCAATAATATACATAATTAGTTATTTTTTATGATCCCTGCATGGGATAAAATTTATTAATATAAAAAATAATAAAATCATGTGTTTGACATTATACATACTCTTATAATATTCAAATGGTCATGCAATTTCAACCTCGGAAAATGGTCATCCATGGTGAAGCAGCGTTGTAGTGAAGACCTATATGAAGATGGCACCCTCACACCCATTATAACTTCCTTTTCCAAAGAAATATCATCTTCTTTTTAAATCCATGGGACATCACCTTCTTTGAATTACCAATTAGAGGGACCAGCTGCCTCTCATCATGTACTTTCTAATCGTCTTGGCCAATGTTTCTTTTTAGTTTTTGAAGTAATAAGATATTTCCTAACAACCAATTTGTCACTTTGTTTCAATGATATATGCCTCCATAAAGAAGATGAAACATTTTTAAATATATGCATATGATATATAAGTAGGTAATCTTAATATGCTCCCAATATGGGAGGTTATAAAATATAGATTTCCTTTTCATCCAAATGGGAAATTTCTCAACATAGGTGTCAAAGAATTTTGGATCATCAAACATAGGCTCCCCATTTGACTTGAACATTTCTATGAAATCCTTCTCCTTCTCTCTCTCATATGCTCTAAGTCATTCAGCTAGTATCGTTAGTGCAGGCCTTTGGGTTCTCTCTCGTTTACCATTGAAAGAGGATGTTTCTCTTCTGTAAGGGTGTTCTTCTGGGAGGAATACCCTAGAGGAGTCATACACTAGCTTTCGTAGGTTGTTGGACCATCTAGCTTTCAAAGAAGGTCAAAAACATTTACATCCATAATACCCTTTTGTTACAAGACCTGCAAAATTATTGTATACAATATGCATGGTACATTAAAGAATATCATGAAGATCAGAACAATTACAATGAATTAAATAACTAATATGTGAAATAATATTGTTACGTATATAAAAAAAATCAATAAACATGTAATTTACTAGAGAAAACTCCTAATCCTGGATAATCATGTGTCATGTAAGCACATATTCCATAAAACGTAAAACTCCTCTCTGTTGTGATGGGTCTTGATACATCGTATACATTTATCCTATCCCATAATTCCTTCAATTCATCTACCAATTATTGTAATTCTAAATCCATATTCTTCACTTGTCTTCTACCAGGGACTATGACAGCCAACATAAGATGTTCATTCATCACGGTCAACCTTGGGGGGATATTGTTATTGATCACTAGTATAGGCCAAACAAAATAGTTGGTGTTTTGGAGGGAATATGCGTTGACGCCATCCATGGCTATGCTGATTCATAGACTTTGTACCTCATCCTTGAATTTTTCAGGCCATGTATCCTCTATATGCTTCATGGCTATTGAATCTGTTGGGATTCACATAACTCCCAACTCACTTTTGTGTGAGGCATGCCATCCCTCGAACATAGCTAATTCTTTGCAATGAAAGAGCCTTTGAATCCCTGGGATTATAGGCATGTGCCTCAATATATTAAAAGGAGGACCACATCATTTACCCTTATTTTTTTATTTATCATACTTATCATGCCCACATTTCGGACATATTTCTTTGTCTACATATTCTCCTCTATATAGAATACAATCATTTGGAAATGCATGATATGATATGTACTCAACACCCAACATTTTCAACAATTTTTTGCCTCTTCGCAGCTACTGGGAAAGACATTATCACTCATAAGAACCTTATCTTTGAATAACCTATAATTGGTCATGGAAAATATTAAATGTACATTAATGAAAATAATTATTAATGTTAATAAAATTGATGATTTGTAATGTTGATTGTGTGACAATATTTCTAAAAATATAAGGGACTTGATGGTCAATTACCTCAAAATTTCTAAGAAACATGCATTTGACAAGCCAAACGTTTCTTTCAATTTATACAGTAACATCGTTGCCCCCAACTGGGTAGACTTTGACTGGCCACCATGTCCAAAGACAGGGGTGGTGGAAGCAAGTTTAAGGCTTTCGAAAAATATATTACCGATATGAGCATCATCCCCTAGCTAATCATCATTTTGGAATGCATCTAACAACATTATCTCCATGGAAGTTGTATCCCTTAAGTAATCATCCATAACAACCTCTATTGATTTCCTCCATTCCAGCCTGTGAAGAACTAATATTGTTGTAGTCATTCCTAATTGGTGAATCTTGATGTAGTGAGAATTGAATAGGTGGTTGATTCAACCATTCTTGGTATCTTTCCCCTCCGATTTTTTCTCTTAATTCAGCCTTCTCTCGATTTGAAATTTCCATGGGGTGCAACGGAAGATGGTAGGTAGGCCGATCATCATCAATAGAATCCTAATCATTTCAAAAAATACATTTGAACATGATTAGTACAAAATCGATGATATCAATTAGTAAGAACGTCAATGCATGATTAATTGGTTTGACGTTGAAATAATTACATTATATCAAAAAATTATTATTACCATCATTGTCCCAAGATTGTGGCTAGAATATGGAATGTTACAATTTGCAGGATGAAGTGGCTTTCATCTACCAATTGTGCCTTGTGGTAAGATGCTCCTGATAAGAGCTTCCGACGTTTGGAACTATTTGAATATTTTGTGCATCTAAAGTCGATTTTGGATTTGCATGAACTTGAAAATTTGTATACATTAATTCTATTCAGCTAAATGACATGGATAAAAAAAAAAATCAATTAGATAATGAAAATATAAATAAAATATGAAGTAATTATGTCTGGAGATAGATAGGGAGAACTTCGCGATTGACATTGAGAAATATTATGGAATGAGTTGAATTTTGAATAATTTTCCATTTTATATAATTATGACATTTTCTCCCTGCATTTGAGCAAAATCAACAATAAATTTTGGTGTACATACCTAAAAGTAATTTTAGTGCCTTAAAAATGGATTTATTGTTATTGGTGCTAATGTATTGTTAATCGCACCAATGTGGTTTTATTATTGGACGCACTGGTGCTGTTAGTTAACTAACACACCAAATATTGGGAAAAAAGTGCAACTTTATTTTTTTGAAGTGAAAAAAAGTAGTAAATTGAAAAATGAGCGGCAAATGATTTTCAGAGATCTAATTTCATTTAAGCGTTCTTTAAATAGTAAAAGCTATTCATTATTTCATTATTTTTGCAAAATTGTTGAGGGAGGGATTTGCACAAGAGACATACCTAGAACAAGAGAGCACGAGAGCATTGTGGAGCAGAAAAATACTTTTAAACAATGACATTATTCATAGAATCTGAATTGGAAACTGTTAGCCACCTGTAAAATTTGATTATATCAAAAGGTGGCTAAATCTGTTTTGAGCCTTTAAGGAACAAATTCTATTACTAAAAATTGTTGGCTCTTGAAGACTCTTGAAGGCCTCCTGCCTCTGTCCAGATCCTATACTTTCATTTACATCCCAAAAGACTCTGAATCCTGCTGATTTCCAGGGCCAAATGTTGCTGCAAACACCATTTTTCATTTCCCTTCTTCCCAAACTAACCTCATCTTTCTATCCCCCTATTTCCCAGAAAAATCCCTCATTTTCACATATCTACCTTTTCCCCTCATCAAAATCCCCTTTATAAGGTTCTAAGACCTCTTCTTAGCCTTATCGGAATCCCCAAATTCTTTTGAAAATCCTCAAAAAGCATTAAAATGCATATTTTATATGTATAAGGCTTAAGCCCCCTAGGGCTAAGCCCTTAGCCTTTCCACCCATACACTCTGGCGCCGTGACCGCACGCTGAGTAGTCGGGTGCTTATTCCAGTTTAAATAAATACTTCGCAAAACGTTGAAAAAACCTTTCAATATTGATTCAAACCATCAAAATATCATTTTATTAATTTTTTCGCCCGTGAAATTTTTGGAGCAACCTACACCATCGATATGATCCACAGATCCGATGGTGCGGAGCGCGCCTCCCGGTGGACCCCCCAGCTGTGCGTCATTGCCCAAAACTGGCGGTATCCATCGCATCGCCTTCGGGCAAAAGGCTATTTTTCCCCGGTAGCCAGCGATTCCATACATTGCTTGCCACGCATCCTATGTACTATTTGTAAAACTGTTGCCCATATATCATCCATCGCGCGTTAATGTTCGGACCGGGATGCCCAGCGATATCACTATGGATCGTCCAATCTGGGCCCACTGATCCAACGGTGATCGCTCGCCGAAGTTGCTCGATGGTTAACAAAGGTGCGTGCGTGATAGTCGGGCCATTGTATAGTGGCAAATCAATCTCCGCCGTTGATCTAATCTGCAGATCGACGGCCCACAATTCATCGCCCGATCTCTTCGTTTGACTTTCCATTGCCCAATCTCGACCATCGATCTCTGCGCGATCGACGGTTCAGATTCATCCTTCTCCTCTGACCGCCTCGTTCAATCTCAACCTTCGATCTCTGCATGATCGACGGCTTGGATTTAATTTTTCTTCCGCCCATTCTATGATCTCCCCGATTAATCCCGGCCGTTGGATGATGCCATCCAATGGCCCCACTCCTTCCACACACCCTCCGATGCAGTCAACCTATAAAAGCATGATTTCTTAATAGTTTTCGTATTTTGCAGGGTTTTTATGATTTTCTCGCAATTTTCGAAGAAGATTCAGAGGCGGAGGGTGACGACCCTCCCGTCTTCGATTCATCAAAGGAAATCATTCACAGGGTAGAAATTCAAGTTTCCTCAGTGTTTCCTCAGGCATGGATCCTTTATGAACCCTGCACAGCCCTGCATACCAGCGAGAAAACCATGGATTTAACACAGACAAAGAGTATCAGCGTCGAAGACAAAAACGCACCAGAACAGAGGATTAAAGGATAGATTTGTGGGGATTACGTCTAAGATGCCTATCCAAAGCCTAATCCCCAAATAAAACACAGTTTACAGAAAACCTAAAGTGTTTTATCAAGCAGGGATGCCTCCACCACCACAATCTGAGGCAAATCGATTCCTCCCAGCTACCATAGCGCCACCTGTTCCTCAAAGTACTCAATCAGGGGCTGAAGTTATTGAAGAAGATCATATTTTGCCTCAGCGCAGCCAAGAAGTTTCTTTTTCAATGAAACTTAATGCAAAAGATATCTGCAGAGTAACCCTAGCGTTACACAGAGCCTCAAAGGTCAACTAAGCTCCCACCAAGCTTAATTCATAAGTGTAAATCAATTAATACAGTGAAACACCTGTATAGTTTATTCATTGATCCCCCCAAGGGCCAAGAAGACATTAACTCTGTATTAATTGTAATTGAGATCTTTTATCAGATCTCACCTTCTCATCTTTCTATAAATACTTCTGCAGAAGATGAGTGAGGGGTTGGTTGTAGAACTTTGATATACATTTGAGAAAAAACTTCTGATTGTACATAGTATTCACTGGCTCTTAGAGCTCTGCTGGTGATAGATAGGTTAGGCTGAGATGTGTAGATGGTTGCTGACCTAAAGCACTAGACTTAAAGCTGTAACTGGTTTGAAGCATCAATACAAGCTGATTTATGGGATCCTGGTCTATGTTGACGGTGATGTTTTTCTAATTGTAACTTGTTATTTTATTTTTGTTTCCATCTATGTTTCATATTCTCTTATAAAGAACAGCATCTGCAGAGTTAGGACCTATTGTATATCAATAACCTTCTCTGACTGAAAACCTTTATCTGAATGTTTTATTCTATCTGTGTTATTTAGGAATGATTTAATTCAGTTTAAGCATAGGAATGCTGGCGTTCCCTCGTCTTATTGTCTTAGCTGAATGTTACTCTTAGATGTTATTTTCAGTATATTTTTTGTGAAGATGAACTGAGGAAGATATGGTGAGCCCTGGTCCCATTATGATCCCACAGATTATCTGATTGTTTCCCTTTGAATGTGTCAAAAGTTGGCTAGTTTCAAAGTACTTACCAAATCTTAGGCCATTCTATTGTCATCTTTTTATTTGTCTTGAAAGTAACCAAGTAAAAGAAGAGCTAGGAGAGGATTTGTGGTGAGCCCAGCCCGCTAGTTTCTACTTCAAAAGTTGCCTTCAAGTTTCCCTTAGTTTTAAGATGTTTTCTATTGAAAGTGTATCAAAGGCTGGCTAGTTTAAAAGTACTTACCAGATCCTAGTTTACTTTTATTTTTTTCTTGAGTCCATGTCAAAGGCTGACTAGTTTAAAAGTACTTCTCAGATCCTGGGTTGCTCTTGTTTCTGCATCTGTTTATTTCTCCTTCTTATTGTATCATTCCATTCCATAAATCAATCTTCAAAGAGACCCTTAGACATAGATGACTTGCCCCATGGACCACTCTTGACTCTTGCTGTTCCAATTAAACCCTATTATGACTCCATAGCCCAATGGACTAAAACCTACAATTTTCTACCTTTTTGGCCGAAGCTTACTTTGATTGCCTGCAACTTCTCACCTTTGGAGCTTTTTTCACTCAGAACTTTCCACCTTGAACAACAATCATGCTCAACCATCCAAAAAACAAACAAACGCTTGGCCTTCATAACTAGCCTAATATCATTACCCCAAACTTCAAAGACAAATCCATCTTTGCACTTTTTGGAGAGATCCCTCTCCGGATTTAGGAGGGATAGATCCTAGAATCCCAAAGTGGTTGAAGCGATGTTGTTTATGTAATTGGACTCTGCCAATATTGCTAATAAATTACAGATTCCTAACATTTCTGGCGACTCCATTGGGGAACTCAGTTGAATTTTCATCTTAGTTTCCTTTAAAAACTTCATAAAATTTTGTGAGTAAAAGCAGCCTTTTCGAGCACTACCAAGAGATGGTAATCATGATGAAACTTGTTTGAATCAGTGACGATCTAGGTAAAACCTAGGATTCTCTTAAGACTTTATCAAACCTTGAAAAATCAGCTGGCTTAGCCATAAGAGTAGACTGTCTTTGTCTCATAACCGTAGCTAAGTTTTGAAACAGAGTTAGGATATTCTTAAAAACCACACAACTCAAAAATAACTCAGAAAAAACCAAAAATATTTCAGATTGGTAGTAAAACACTTACTCTTACATTGACACTTACCTTTGTTGTGTTTTACCCCATACTCTTAGACAGAGTCTGGAAAGGGCCAGGTAGCTTCCGGATCTCATCCTCTTTCAGAGGTGAAATATCTGGTAAATGCCCTCCCAGTCAATCTCTGGTTAGAGTTTGTTGTGTTCCGGGATATCCTTGAAAAGGGATATTTCACAAGCATGGTGGTGGACCATAAAACCTTTTACCTCTGAAAAGAGCTAAAAACCTCCACTTGGCGACTCCACGACCCTGAACAGACCTTAAGACTCCACTGGAAAGAACCCTGATCATCATAATATCATTCAAACTCAGTTAGAGGACTGTGGGATTGAAATTTAGGTAAACAGATTAGTTAACCATTCAAAGACTGTCATATCTGGTTGAACTTGTCTTGTTTATTTGGGTCTGAAAAACACAGCATAGTGGCTCCTAGAAAGATTCACACTAGAGCCTATCCTGACCCTGATCCACGTGAAGTAGTTGATAACCCAGAAAGTATCCTTAGGAAGTCTCCTAAGATTAAATTATCAACTGTTTTCAGACCACCCTTGAGAGCTAAATCAGTTCCTGAACATCTTTCAGCTCTACAACAATCACAAGCTGACTTAGTAAATCCATTTAGAACTAGGTCATTTGATGATATAATCCAGCTAGATTCTGAGTCTTCACTTTCTTCTCCTGAAACTAGTGAACATCTTGGTAGTAGAGAAACAACACCTCCTGATTTACATTTCCTCCACAACTTAGGTGTCTCTCATCCAAGATCAGCTCAGCAATCTACTATTGTTCCATCCACATCCCTTCATCCAACATCCACTGTCCAAACCACTCCACTCCAACCCACTTTCCCTTTTGTTAATCCACCCCTTGTAAATCCACCTCTACCACATATCATGGCAACATGGTATGCTCCCTTAGTCCTTCCTGCACCATTAGTCAACCTTCCACAGGACTATCAGTCCAAAATTCCATTATATGATGCTAACAATACTACAACTGCATCACAACATGTGGATAAGATGGATGACTATTTTGACAGAAATGAAATTGATGATGATTCTGTCAAACTTAGATTATTTGCTCAAACCCTGGGGGGAGAAGTAAGAAAATGGTTTAAAGGCTTAGCCCCCCATAGTATCAATGATCTCCAAGGCTTCCATCAAACATTCTTAAACAAATGGGAAGTTAAAAAGAATCCTCTCCAAGTCCTTTATGATTACAAGAACCTTCATAGAAACCCTGGGGAAAGTGTCCAAGCTTATTGCACTAGATTCAATAGTGTGTATAATGCACTTTCCCCAGAGCTAAAACCTCCACAAGGCTCAGCTTTAAACAAGTTTCCTGAAGGGTTTGATTCTGACATGACCTATCAGCTGAGAGAGAGAGACTTTGCAACTCTTGAAGATATGCAAAGAGGTGCTCTTTCTGTAGAAGTCAACCTGATGGAGAAAAGAGCAAGGATGAAAGCTGAGAAGAGAGTATCTTTTAGAGAGGAATCCACACCTTCCACTTCCAATTCAAAGATGGAAAGAATGATGGAAGAAATGATGAAAGAGATGAGCATAATTAAGAGAGAACAGGCAAGTCAAAACCAAGGTGCTCCTCAAAATAGAAACCAGAACCATAATCAGAATGTTAGAATGAACCAACCTCCAAACAAACCTAGGGAAGATGATCAGCAGATCACTCCTCCCTTTCATCAAACTATGTAAGTGAGGTTGAGGAAATAGATCAAATAACAGAGGAAGATGATATTAACCTATTTGGGGTAGATGATGATGAATTTAAGGTTCATTATGATATAAAACAAGGTCTTTATACACCTTATGATGACAAAAGAGATGATAATGAAAATTGTTGTCAAGACATGGAAAATGCCATCACCGAACCTCAAAGAGAATATGATCTTAGAAGTAAATCTAGTCAACAAACCCCCAACGACAAAACCTCTGACAAATCCTCACAAAACAACACTGCAACCAAGCCTAAAGTTGCCAAAAAAAGGGATAAGACAGTGGCTGAAAATTCTGATAAAGGTAAAGGAAAAAGCACTCAAGACAATGAAAAACAGAGTGCAGACATTAGTAGTAATAACACATCAGCTAGTACTCCTGTTAAAACAGTTTTATCAAGTGTAAATAAAACAAATCAACAAGCTGACATTGCTGATAAAGTGGCAGTTAATAAGGCTGAAACCAACACTTTAAAGAACCAAATTCCGTTCAGCCTGAAGCATGAAATTTCGAAGATTAAGATTTCTGTTCCCCTCACCGAGTTAGCTGCCCAACATGTATATAGGACCCAAATTTTAAAAGATTTAAATTTAGAAGACAACAATGACACAATCAATATTAACGATGACCAACCAGAGCTTATTTTTGGTCCAAAGATTGAAGGAAGATATCAAGAGGGACCTGTTCCTCCCTTTTATGTAAGTTTTAACGTTCATGACAAGATTTTGCACAACGCTATGCATGACTCAGGGGCTTCTCATAATCTGATGCCTAAAGCTGTAATGGAGAGCCTGGGTCTAGAAATCACCAGACCTTATAAAGACCTTTACTCTTTTGACTCAAGCAGAGTAAAATGTTTAGGATTGATCAAAGACCTCTGTGTTAACTTAGCCCAAATTCCAACCAAATGCTTAGTCATGGATATTGTTGTGGCTGATGTGCCCCCAAAATATGGAATGCTTTTATCAAGATCTTGGGGGGCTAAGTTACAAGGGACTATGAAAATGGACATGACCTATGCGACTATCCCTGTTTTCAATCAAACTAGAAGACTTTACAGGGAATCCCATATGAAATACACAGTCACAAGCCAAGACAGACCACAAAACTCTCCTATCTATTCTGTCAATACAGGCCTCGATTCTTTCATCATGTTTAATGATGAAACACTTAGTGAACAAGTCACTTTAACAGAATTAATGGCTGATAGAGAGGAGGAGGTAAATACCAATGAAATTCTAAAATAGTTTGTTGAACCTTTAAACAACAACAAACCAAATGTGGGTCTTGCACTACAAGTCATGTGTCCCTTGCTTCTAAACATTGAGAGTCAAGAATGTATCCCTCAAATAAATGAAAATCTGAGGGAATCAAAACAAATTCAACTCAGTGCTGAGATTCCACAACAACCCTTGAGCACAATAGTTGAAAAGGACAGTAGCCAGGATGAAACTGAAAAAGGTCCTCTATGGAGTATGTATTTTGATGGGTCATGCACCAGAACTAACGCTGGTGCAGGTGTCTGGATCACTAACACTGAAAACAACCACACAGAATGTATTTCATGCAAATTGAACTATAAGTGTTCCAATAACATAGCAGAACATCAATCCCTTCTCTTAGGCTTACATTTATTGAAAAAGTTAGGAGCCAGAAGAATCAATGTATATGGGGATTATGAATTGATCATTAGGCAAGTAAACGGGGAGTATAACACAAATCATCCCAGACTTAGAGCCTACCAGAATGATCTCATGGACCTTTTAAAAACATTTGAGGAGTCCAAAGTAATTTTTTCCCAAGGAAAAGAAACATTGCAGCCCACAATTTAACCTTTGCAGCTAGGACATGCTTAGCACCATTTGAAACCAAAGACTGTACAACTGAGATAAATTTTAGACCAGCAGTGCCTGATAATAAGAAGTATTGGCAGGTGTTTGAGAATTACAAACAAATGGAAGACTTCATTCAATTCAAAAATGAATTCGAACTAAACAGTTCGGACTCAGACTATGAAACAAACTGCAGTGAAGAAAACTTTCTTGGTGAAGAAGAACCGTCTCCTGAGCCCGTCAATATTAACCTATTGTCTAGCAAACTTACGAACAAAATAGAGGAGTTGGAAACTCTCCATGCTAAAGATGAAAGTTTTCTTAGAGGTCTGGCACCTTTGGAAGAGTTGTTTTATTTTGATGATGTGGCTAAAAATCCAAAACTGGAACCTGTAGATACTGAAGTGGACAAGTGCGATATAGGCAGTGAGGAAAAGCCAAAAATGATTAAACTATTTAAGACTTTACCAGCTCACATTAAACTCAAATACATTGAGTTGTTTAAAGAGTTTTCTGATGTTTTTGCGTGGAGTTACGAAGATCTTAAATCCTATGACACTGAAATAATACAACACAAAATTCCCCTTAAAGAAAACCAAAAACCATTCAAATAGAAACTGCGCAGAATAAACCCTGTTCAGTTACCTTTGGTTGAGAAGGAGATTAAAAAGATGTATGAAGCTGGTATTATTGTCCCTATTAGATATTCTGAATGGGTATCTAATCTGGTGTCTGTTAGGAAGAAAACTGGAGAAATCAGGCTTTGTATAGACTTTAGAGACTTAAAAAAAGCTTCATTAAAAGACAACTACCCTTTACCCAAGATGGATCATATTTTACAAAGGGTGGTAGGGTCTAGAAGAATTTCTTTGTTGGATGGCTATTCAGGGTACAATCAGATCTTGGTTTACCCTGCTGATCAATTAAAGACAGCCTTTACTACACCATGGGGCACTTTCATGTATGTGAAAATTCCCTTTGGTCTAATGAATGCTGGAGCAACTTTCCAAAGAGCCATGGACATAGCATTCTCGGAAGAATTGGGCTTCTTCATCATTATCTATCTTGATGATGTCACTGTGTTTTCAAAAATAGATGAAGAACACTTAGAACATTTGAGAAAAGTTTTCGAGAAGTGCAGAAGGTTTGGAATATCTTTAAACCCTAAGAAGACATTATTCGGTCTCCAAGAAGGTAAGCTTCTTGGACACATTATTTCAGAAGAGGGTATAAAGATAGATCCAAAGAGGATTGAGGCCATATTGCAAATCTCTCATCCTCGAAACATCAAGGAGTTGCAATCTTTCATTGAGAAGATCAACTTTTTGAGAAGGTTCATTCCTAATTTAGCTGAGCTCCTTAGGAATATCACAAACATGCTAAAAAAGGAGAAAGGGGTAAAATGGACCTTGGAAGAAAAGCAATCCTTTGAACTGGTGAAACAAGCATTAACCAAAGCGCCAGTTCTAATAAGTCCTAATTTTTCAAAAGATTTTTATATTTTCTCATTTGCATCAGAACATACCATAGCTGTTGTCCTTTTACAGAAAAATCCACAAGGACAAGAGCAACCTATTGCATTCTTTAGCAAGGCATTGAGGGATGCCCCTTTGAAGTACAACATTATGGAGAAGCAAGCATTTGCTTTGGTTAAAGCATTGGAAGACTTCAGAGTATACATCCTTCATTCACATATTATTTCCTTGTCTCAAATTCAGTTATTAAAGACATTCTAACACAGGACCCAGATGGTAAAAGAGGTAAGTGGATTGCTATTATTCTCGAATATGATTTAGAGATAAAACCCACTAAGCTCATCAAAGGCCAAGGTCTAGCTAGATTAATGGCTGAATCAAATTGTGAAGTTCTTGATATTCATATGATTAATGCTTTAGATGATCAAGAGGAAATCTCAACACCCATTGTTGAAAACCATTTTATGAATTCCTCTTGGTATGCTGATATTCTTTATGTTCTGCTTAATTTGAATACACCTCCTGGTTTGAAAAAAACAAAGGCAAGGTTCCTAAAATTGAAAGCTGTAAACTATTGCATTATAGATAAATGTCTATATTGGAAAAATGCAAGTGGTCTATTGCTTAAATGTTTGCCTGAGTTTGATGCAGAGAAGGTTAAGTACCAATTCCATGAAGGAGAGTGTGGAGGTCATTTGTACTGGAAGACAACAGCCAACAAAATTTTGAGGGCTGGTTTCTATTGGCCTACTCTTTTCCATGATGTACACAAGATGATCATAGCCTGTCATAAGTGTCAACTTTTTGAAGGCAAAAGAAAACTGCTACCCCTCCCTCTGCATCCAATCACTGTTGAAGCCCCTTTTCAACAGTGGGGACTTGACTTTATAGGAGAAATCCATCCCCCATCTTCTGCCCAGCATAGATGGATTCTCACTGCCACAAACTATTTCACTAAGTGGATAGAAGCCATTCCTTGTAGGCAGGCCAATGATTCAGTTATCATAAAATTTATGGAGACTAATATTCTCTCCAGATTTGGTTGTCCTACCAAGATTATCACTGATAATGCAGCAGCATTTGGATCAAAGAAGATGGTTGAGTTCTGTCACAGATATCAGATAACATTGGGGCATTCCATGGCCTATTACCCTCAAGGTAATGGACTTGCGGAATCCTCAAACAAAATTTTAGTGAACATAATCAAGAAACTGTTGGAGGACAACAAGAAGTCTTGGCACACAAAGCTGATTCATGCACTTTGGGCTGACAGATTGACTTTGAAGAAATCCATTGGTATGTCACCCTTTCAGCTTGTGTATGGTACTGATGCAATTTTTCCAAACAGCCTTGGTGTACCAATGATAAATTTGATTCAAGAGTTGCAGACTGAAGATAATGACATGATCAGAAGAATAAATCAGACCATTCATCTTCAACAAACCAGAGAGGAAGTGTATAACAAAGCATTGCAGAAACAAGACAACATTAAAAAGCTTTTTGACAGAAGAACAAAGGCCAACAATTTCAAGATTGGGGACAAAGTTTTAAAGTGGGACTCAAGAAGGGAAGAGAAGGGCAAGCATGGAAAATTTGACAACCTATGGCTTGGCCCTTACTCTATTCATTCAGTTGCTGGTAACAATGCATTTTTCTTGCAGGAGTTGAATGGAGCAGAATTGTTTGGGGGTCCTGTCAATGGCAGGATGCTTAAGCATTACTTCTCTTGATCCATGTTATGTTTTGAAGCCTTTTTATCTTTTCCATTATGAATATTTCATCCACCATTGCATTCAAAGTTGTAAAAAAACAAAAATACAAAAACAAAGAAAAGAAAGAAAAGAGGGCAGATTTTGAAAACAAGCAAGGTATAGCCCCATACCAAAAAAGAGAGATAAATCTAAAAGTGTGCAAGCTCAAATGCCACTCCTGAAAAACACACTTCTAGTTAGTCAAACTGTTTAATCTTGACTAATTAGCTTTAAATTTTCTGCTGATAGGATAGTGAATTTGATATGCCAAAATGTCTAATCTTGGCTTATCAGTAGATAGTTTAGGATAGAAATTAAAGGTTCAAACATGATCAAAATCTGAACCTAAGGTTGCAAAGAGAAATGACTCAAATCTGTTCTATTTTTCTGAGTCAAAGAGATGTAAAAATCTGGTTCTCATTAGCTCAAAATATGGACCAGAGAAAAAGGAACGACAACTCAATAAGAATCAAATCAGAGCTGTAGAAAAGAGGAAGGAAGTGTTATCAAATTTCAGATCCTAAGCCTTACATTTTTTATTTATTTTTTCTGCAAAATAAATGTCTATGTGCAGCTTGTCTTTATGCCATAGATCACAGCAAGTCGAACAACTTAATCTTGACTTGACTGTTTTTAAATTTATGTTCTAGGAATTTAGAGAATGAAAATCTGTTGGACAGTTTAATCCCAACAGATGGTAGATTAGGTAGAGAATCATCTGAACTCAACTGTTAAATCTGAGTTCAGGGAGAGATAAGGAGTAGAATTAGATTAGATTTACTGCTTTCAAAAGAATAAAATGTGTAAAAGAGTTTTCCAATCCAAGTGCACTCTAATGAAGGAAAAAATGTTAGATCTGTAGGATTGGGTAGGTAGAAAGTTGTGTTGATGAAGGTCCATTTATTTTATGACAGCTAATACATTTTTAGAGAAAATCATCCCAGCACAGGAAGAGTAGCCCAATGGATTAGGCAACTAATCAGCCTCCCAGAGAACATTAAAGGATCAGGCACATGGTCAAACTCCCAGAGAATGCAGGTCTGAAATTTCTTGATGCCTTCAAGAAGGTACCATCCCCAAGTGGAGCCACTGTTAGCCACCTGTAAAATTTGATTATCCCAAAAGGTGGCTAAATCTATTTTTGAGCCTTCAAGGAACAATTTTTCTCACTAAAAACTGTTGGCTCTTGAAGACCTTTTGAAGGCCTCATGCCTCCGTCCAGCCCTCACTTTTGTTCCCATCTTGAAAAACTCTGAAATCCTGCTGATTTCCAAAGCCAAAATATTGCTGCAAACACCATTTTCTCCTTTCCCTTCTTCCCAAATTAACCTCATCTTTCTATCCCCTTATTTCCCACAAAAATCCCTCATTTTCACATTTCTGCCTTTTTCCCTCATCAAAATCCCCTTTATAAGGTTTAAGACTCACTCTTGGCCTTATCGGAATCCCCAAATTCTTTTGAAAATCCTCAAAAAGCATTAAAATGCATATTTTATATGTATAAGGCTTAAGCCCCCTAGGGCTAAGCCCTTAGCCTTTCCACCCATACACTCTGGCGCCGTGACCGCACGCTGAGTAGTCGGGTGCTTATTCCAGTTTAAATAAATACTTCGCAAAACGTTGAAAAAACCTTTCAATATTGATTCAAACCATCAAAATATCATTTTATTAATTTTTTCGCCCGTGAAATTTTTGGAGCAACCTACACCATCGATATGATCCACAGATCCGATGGTGCGGAGCGCGCCTCCCGGTGGACCCCCCAGCTGTGCGTCATTGCCCAAAACTGGCGGTATCCATCGCATCGCCTTCGGGCAAAAGGCTATTTTTCCCCGGTAGCCAGCGATTCCATACATTGCTTGCCACGCATCCTATGTACTATTTGTAAAACTGTTGCCCATATATCATCCATCGCGCGTTAATGTTCGGACCGGGATGCCCAGCGATATCACTATGGATCGTCCAATCTGGGCCCACTGATCCAACGGTGATCGCTCGCCGAAGTTGCTCGATGGTTAACAAAGGTGCGTGCGTGATAGTCGGGCCATTGTATAGTGGCAAATCAATCTCCGCCGTTGATCTAATCTGCAGATCGACGGCCCACAATTCATCGCCCGATCTCTTCGTTTGACTTTCCATTGCCCAATCTCGACCATCGATCTCTGCGCGATCGACGGTTCAGATTCATCCTTCTCCTCTGACCGCCTCGTTCAATCTCAACCTTCGATCTCTGCATGATCGACGGCTTGGATTTAATTTTTCTTCCGCCCATTCTATGATCTCCCCGATTAATCCCGGCCGTTGGATGATGCCATCCAATGGCCCCACTCCTTCCACACACCCTCCGATGCAGTCAACCTATAAAAGCATGATTTCTTAATAGTTTTCGTATTTTGCAGGGTTTTTATGATTTTCTCGCAATTTTCGAAGAAGATTCAGAGGCGGAGGGTGACGACCCTCCCGTCTTCGATTCATCAAAGGAAATCATTCACAGGGTAGAAGTTCAAGTTTCCTTAGTGTTTCCTTAGGCATGGATGCTTTATGAACCCTGCGCGGCCCTACACAACAGCAAAGAACACAACAAATCGGGCACAGACAAAGAGTATCAGCGTCGAAGACCAAAAAACGCACCAGGATAGAGGATTAAAGGACAGATTTGTGGGGATTACATCTAAGATGCTTATCCAAAGCCTAATCCCCAAATAAAACACAGTTTACAGAAAACCTAAAGTGTTTTATCAAGCAGGAATGCTCCCACCGCCACAATCTGAGGCAAATTGATTCCTCCCAGCTACCATAGTGCCACCTGTTCCTCAAAGCACTCAATCAGGGGCCGAATTTATTGAAGAAGATCATATTTTGCCTCAGCGCAGCCAAGAAGTTACTTCTGCAATGAAACTTAATGCAAAAGATATCTGCAGAGTAACCCTAGCATCACACAGAGCCTCAAAGTTCAACTAAGCTCCCACCGAGCTTAATTAATAAGTATAAATCAATTAATACAGTGAAACACCTATACAGTTTCCGCATTAAGCCCCCCAAGGGACAAGAAGACATTAACTTTGTATTAATTGTAAATTGATATCTTTTATCAGATCTCACCTCCTCATTCTTCTATATATACTACAGCGGAAGATGAGTGAGGGGTTGGTTGTAGAACTTTGATATACATTTGAGCAAAAAACTTCTAATTGTACATAATATTCACTAGCTCTTGGAGCTCTACTAGTGATAGATAGTTTAGGCTAAGATGTGTAGATGGTTGCTGACCTAAAGCACTGGACTTAAAGCTGTAACTAGTTTGAAGCATAAATACAAGCTGATTTATGGGATCCTGGTCTATGTTGACAGTGATGTTTCTCTAATTGTAACTTGTTATTTTATTTCTATTTCCATCTGTGTTTCATATTCTCTTATAAAGAACAGCATGCATAGAGTTAGGACCTACTGTACATCAGTGACCTTCTCTAACTGAAAATCATTATCTAAATGTTTTCTTCTAAATTGTGCTATTTAGGAATGATTTAATTCAGTTTAAGCATAGGAATGCTGGCATTCCATCGTCTTATTGCCTTAGCTGAATGTTGTTCTTAGATGTTATTTTCAGTATATGTTTTGTGAAGATGAGCTGAGGAAGATATGGTGAGCCCTGGTCCCAGTATGATCCCACAGATTGTCTGATTGTTTCCCTTTGAATGTGTCAAAAGCTGGCTAGTTTCAAAGTACTTACCAGATCTTAGGCCATTCTATTGTTATCTTTGTATCTATCTTGAAAGTAACCAAGTAAAAGAAGAGCTAGGAGAGGATTTGTGGTGAGCCCGGCCCGCTAGTCTCTACTTCAAAAGTTGCCTTCAAGTTTCCCTTAGTTTTAAGATGTTTGCTATTGAAAGTATATCAAAGGCTGGCTAGTTTAAAAGTACTTACCAGATCTTAGTTTACTTTTATTTTTTTCTTTAGTTCATGTCAAAGGCTGACTATTTTAAAAGTACTTATCAGATCCTGGGCTGCTCTTGTTTCTGCATCTGTCTATTTCTCGCTCTTATTGTATCATTCCATTCCATAAATCAACTTCTAAGAGATCCTTAGACATAGATGACTTGCCCCATGGGGCACTCTTGCCTCTTGCTGTTCCAATTAAATCCTATTATGACTCCATAGCCCAATGGATAAAACCTACAATTGTCTATCTTTTTGGTCGAAGCTTACTCTGATTGCCTACAACTTCTCACCTTTGGAACTTCTTGCACTCCGAACTTTCCACCTTGAACAGTAATCATGCTCAACCATCAAAAAAACAAACAAACCCTTGGCCTTCATAACTAGCCTAATATCATAAACCCCAAACTTCAAAGACAAATCCATCTTTGCACTTGTTGGAGAGATCCCTCTCCGGATTCAGGAGGGCTAGATCCTAGAATCCCAAATTTCGTTGAAATGATGTTGTTTCGGTAATTAGACTCTGCCAATCTTGCCAATAAATTACAGATCCCTAACAGAAACATCTGGTGATTCACACAAAAACCCTGTATTATAGTAAAATTGTTAAATTTTACTGTAACAATTATTTTTTTTATAGCTTCTGTTAGATTTAATACATGCATAGTAAAACATTAAATTTTACTGTGCATTTTACTAATAAAATCATTTACAATCTCTATTCCTATTTAAATTTAATTAAAATTCAGGAAAAAAATAAAAACAAAAAACAAAAACAAAAAAAACAAAACAAAACAAAACAAAACAAAAAAGAAAAAAAAAACAAAAAATCCATTCTTACGTTAAACCCTTGTTTCTTGTTGTTTATCTGACTTCACAATTAGGGCTTTTCATTTTAGATTTATAGGATTTTTATTACTATATATATATATATATATATATATATATAGGCATATGACATCTAACCCGCAAGACCACTTGCAGTGTTGGATCCCAATCCCTGTCATCCCTTGCACGATTTTTTAAAAACAACTTTTGTTAATCGGTGAACACTATTTAAAATAGCGTAACAGTATGTGATTATAGTATAGCGCATCAGGCACGTATTGACAAAAAACAATGTTTGATAAAAATATTTTTTTATTAATTTATGTTTATGTTAATCGGTGCCCTAGTATTAATATAATGCATTGGGTCTCTTTGTTGACAAAGAGCACCGTACGATGTTTCTACTGTATTGGCGGTGTATTTATAAGAACCTATCATGCTGCGTTCAGTGCGTAAGTCGCGAAAGGGGCACCAATTTCTTTCTTTATTTATTTTTACCTAAAAAGTATTTGATTTATTTATAAAATATATTAATGAATGGTATAGGTTTCATATTGATAAAGAAATCACTAACAAGAGTTCAAGTAACAAAAATACTGATAGCACATCCAGAAAAGCAAAAAAGGAAATTTCTTTGTAAATTCTTTACAGAACTTATTATTTTTGAACTATATGTAAGTTTAACTAATATGTATTGTTTAGTGTGTCATGCAGAGCCACAAAATGACGAAGCTCGATAAAATTATTTCTCATCTAAGACCAAAAGAGTGTAAAATCTTGATGTAAAAATTGGAAAAGGATGAATCAGGTGAATGAAAAAATACTATCGATCTAATATGAGTTTCGTTTTTCAATTTTCATTAATAATATACTTACAAATGTTATATCACATGTTTCAAAAAATCTATTAATTCAAATATGTTTAATGTTCTACAGGGACCAACAACGAAGAAAATGAATGTTCTTCTAAGAAAAGAAAAAAAATAGAACATGCAAATGAAAATGAATTTCTCCTTAGCTCATCTGGAGTGGTGTTGGAGGTTAAAGAAAGGGGGGAAATCTTTTTAAAAACTTTGAGGGATCTAGTGGAATGAATTTATAGATGTTCTTTCCACTTACAATACAAAAATCAATCCAATGATTACAACAACCAAATTTTATTTAAACTATAGAAAGAGTTTCCAGAGAATTGGTAAATGAGACGTGTCATACTTTTAATAGCAAAAACATACAACAACAAAAAAGAAGGATTCAAAAAGTAATGTTCCTTTAATTTTTTTTCTATAATTATATGTATATATTACTACAAAGCAATCATTTATAAATATCACTTTTGCTATATTTAATTTTCATATATTAATATAGAAATTAAATAGTTTATTGTCATGTTACATTTTCAGGGAGATTTTGAAAATCTCAAAGGATGAACGAGATGATATCAAAAATATGCCAATAGGAATGTCCAAAATAGTGTACAGGGAGATGGTCAAAGAAAGGTACATAATTGCATTGCACGAGGAGCCATCTCAAAAGGTACATAATTGCATCACACGAGGAGCCATCTCAAAAGGTACATAATTGCATCGCACGAGGAGCCATCTCAACAACAACGTGCTTCAAATGTAATATGTAATCATTGAATTTTTCGATTAGGTACAATAAATAAATAATTTAGCATTAAATATTATTTTTCAAGTATTTTATTGCAGAAAAGAAAAGAAAATGGAACCCATTCAGCACATAAAATAGGACAAGAAGAAAAGGGTTGATATCTATGTTTGTGAGTAATTGTTACTTCCTTATAACAACTTAAGTAGATTTCATTTTTGTATATTTTAAGTTTTTTTACAGGAATCATCATTGAATGTCTTCAAACAGGTGCTAACATACAAAGAAAAACCATAAAAAGAATTGATTGGCATTGGGTTAAATATGGGTTATTAGCATATGTTGGCATATGAGAAATTAATTGTGGAATTTGTAAGCGTATATCTTTTTTTATTTAGCTCCGTCTATAATTAATAGAACAAAAAAAACTTGTATATTAAATCTATGATTTTTACGGGGTATAAAACTTGCACGAAACAAAGTATCAAACTATGCCAACAACTGAATTGTTGAAAGATGGCATGAAATTTGGTTTTGAAAGAATGTGTATAGTTCACAAGTCAATTATTGCTATGGTAGATTTCTTTTCAATTTACAATGGTGTATATTATTTAATATTGCAATTTTCATTATTCTCACCAATGTATATACACTCATTACACTTTATTTTTATATTTCTAGATGGAACTTGAAGAAGAAGAAAACAATCAACACAATGAACAAAACATTCCTCCAAAAAAACCAAGTCATGGAAGTAGTTCGAGTAGTGACAACAGTTCTAGCGAAGAATGATGATCAATATGTTTGGATATCAAAGCAAGGTGTTGTATTTTTGAAATATTTGTCTGTGAAATCAGACATTTTGTTTAATGTAATGGACATAGTGTCCCAATTGAAATACAAAGGGATACCAATAAATGTCCCATTTTGTATGACAAAGAATTTCTTATTCATATATATATATAATAAAATATGTTTTAATTTATTCTATTGGGTTCTCCATTGTCACTGTGAAATGTTACACCACTGATTAATTATATGGATAATTAAATATTATAATGAAGAGATGCAAAAGTTGATGATATGATATAACAAATTCATCCAAACATCACATTCAAATGCACTAATAAAAATTTAATTGATATCAATAATGTTATAATATATGTGTTGACTTTTGATGAATAATGTATTTAAAAGAATCACAATAATTGCATTGTCACAGGTTGATGTTTCTACAAAATCAAAAATGAACACGGGTGCGTGTTAGTTACTGCACACCGATGCGTCACCGGTGCATTTCTATGACCTATGGGAACTGCACCAAATACCAATACCAATTAAAATTCCTGGTGCACTTTATCGACGACTACCACCCAGGCAGGCGGATAGGCGTTGCATGCACAAGAATTGTTTGCCTTTAACACGTCAGTGTGTTTTTATAACTTAACGTCTCAATGCATTTTAACACCTAAACGGCCTGGTGTGATTTTACACATTAATAGTGTTGGTGCGTGCACCTTCTATTGGCCTGGTGTGTCTTTGTGGCTGACACATACCGAGACATTCCTAAATTCCCCGCGGCTTCCGAAATTTTTTTTCCATCCCGGTGCTTGGTATATTTACAGTTCCAGTGCGTACAAGGTAAAATGCATTGGTCTGTTCACACATGTTGCACACACCGATGAGAAAAAAATCCGTAAAAACCTCCCTCCGCCTAGTTTTTTTAGTTGTGTTGAAGTTTCGTTAGAAGCTCTGTTACCAAAAACGGATGTTGTAGCAAATTTTTTTGGACAATTTTGGCCAATTTTATAACACTAAAAACCTCATTTATAACCTCCCTTAGAGGGTATTTTCCTTGTAGTGATATTTAAATTATGTGCGAGACCAATATAGGGTTCATTTGCAAAATAACCCTAAGTATGAGCGCCCTCCAGTGTTTTCCGAAAGTGAGTGGAAAGCCCTTGTAGAAGATGCAAAGGAGAAAAAATTTGAATATAAGGCAAGACACCACCCGGACCATGAAGGTATGAGGCACTTTTATTAATGTAATTATGATTCTTTCTCATCAATATTGCGACATGTAATTAAGCTTATCAATACCGTAGGTATAGGGTCCCAAATACATCTAAAGACACAAAGGCAAGGATATGAAAACATGGCCAACATCATCTTGGCCCTTGGGGTTACTCAAAAGTGGCCACAAAAATTGTAAGTATATTAAAAAAAAAAATCATCCAAATTTTAGATTCTTAATACTTTTAATTTAATATTACAGAAGAAAAAAATTCATGTTGTTAAGCGAAATTGAAGAGAGAACATTTCAATGAAGAGGAAGACCTCAAGCTTGCTTAAAAGCACGGATATCAAGCCATTGTTGAATGTAGGACAAGAACAGGGTCTTCCCGTACTATTTATGATCCCCCACCTAAGACTGAGGTAAATAAAAGCAACGAAGGGCATTTATAAATTAATACTTGTATACAATCTTTTGGTTTTTATTTTTGGGCCATAAAGTAATGTGCTTGGTTTTAAAAAACAGGAAGAAAATGTAAATATAGATGTCCCAAACAATGATGGAAGGCATGAGCCTAGTGATAGTGGAGTGCAAATTGAAATTAATGTTTAGTTCGATTCTGGAAGTATTTCATGTGAATTATAATTTAATTTAGTATGGATTAGAATTAGAAATATTTAAATGTAAAATATGTATTAATTATAAATCTTCTTGGTTCTACTCTAGAGCATGTATGAATGAGGCCAGACAAGAGGAGGAACCTATGGCCACATCCGAAGGTATCCTGCTTCCCTCTACTACCGAAGCAGGTAACAAACACTCTAGTACCTTTTTACTAATAAAACACTTGTATTAATAAGTACTATAAATAATAATTTAAAATTTTATTCTTATTGCAGTTGATGCTTTTCTGCCATTACAACAGCATAGACATTTCACCAAGTTAGGAGCAAGACATCTTACAGTTGAAGGGGATGACGTCCTTACTTCATATATAAAAATTGCAAGAAAACGAAGAATAATTTATGGTACTTGTAATTGAATTAGAATGACCTTGTTTTAGATTATGTATAGCATACAGTTTATTATAAATCATACTGAGATCAAATATTTTTTAAACTCTATGAATGAATGAATGTATGTTTACTATATATTTCCTTATTTATGATGTATCTTAATATATTTCTTTCCAATATTTCCTAGTAGATATATTGGGTACTGGGGAATTGAGAGTGGTGTGAGGGGTGGGGGGAGGTGTCATGAGAGCTTCCACCTTCACGTTGTTTGCCCTTTTCAGTAGAAAATAAATTAATATTTGGACAATATTGAAGTAAAACTATGAGATCCAACAGAGCAACAACAAGGTCAATTTTGACTTCATTTCTACTTCATCGAGTGGAGGGAGGTTTTCTCCAAGATTAAACTACACCAATAATTTATTCTAGAAACCAAGAGGAGCTCATTCAGGTATGCATGCACTCAAGTTAATTTAATTATTATTTATTGGTCTAATTAAATTTAATAATTGGTCAAATTTAATCTAAATTTTCCTCAATGGTCTCATGAATATGTGTAGGACAATTTGTGCCGATTTGGTTGTTGAAGAGGCACAACTATCAGAAGAAAATATCTCAAAAATGTAACCTTGCATTTAGCATTCAATTTTTCATTATTGTTATTAGGAATTTCTGTGGTGGTTCTTATTATTTGAGAAACATGTGTTTAAGCCCTTTTATAGATTTCCATGTGTATCCTATTATTACAAAGTATTTTTTCACTGTCCCTCCAATCCCCATCCCAAACATTGGAGGACCATTTCAGTGACTTCTGTGTATTGTCGTACCTTGCAAAAAGTGTCATTGCATCCCTTCACATGTGAAGAACATTTTCTCTCTTGATCATTCCTCGATCAGGCTCTCAAAAACATATGATTTTGGGTCGGCACTGGTAGGCAGTTATGGCCTCGCGCCCATCGAGAAATTAACACTAGGGCTCGTGCCCAATTGCGCTTTGTTTCAATGCACTGCCCGTGGCGAGTTGTTTTTGGAAATGTTTTTAAAATAGAAACGAAGTTTCCATGTCTAACCACTTCGTGAGTGGATTCATCATGGTTTTTTGACTGAATAATGTCAAAGTCCTTCCTTTGGCTTCTTGTTTCCTATAATTGAGCAACTCCCCAAAGGATAAGGCCTCCCTTCCACCTTATTAGGGATACCAAACCACCTTCTCCTCTCTTATAAATACACCCTTCTCACATAGTTTTAGCTTGTTGAACAATCATTACTATTTGGTGTGAAGAATAAGGTAGAGAGGAATCCATTTTCGAGAGAGAGTTTAGGCCCATTGCCTCATCAAGTCTGATCCCCGATGAATGCTTGAGACACGCTTGACTAGACCCGTCAAAAGAGGATGCAACGTTAAGGCTTTAAGGTTGTAAACTTATTTTCTCTATCATTAATGAAAGACTGTTTTTATGGTTCGAATTTTGTGTTTGATAATATGCAAAATGTTTGATTCTCCTTTACCAATCGAATAGCTGTGAATGAAAATATGTTTCTGTATGCTATCACAATTCACTTGATCCTTGTACAGGTACATGGACATTACCACTAAAATACCGGGATGTGTGAATACAAAGATCAGCAGATCGCTGATGTAAATGAAAACAAAAGTGTTGGACCAAGGTAGGCCATCTATCCTAACTCGTTTTCATTTGTAAGCTAGGATTCTGAAAGTCCAGCTTGTTCCCTTGTTGTTAGACCCACTCCAGGGCTAGAGGGATTGCCTCTATCTGGAGAAGGGATTTACCTGCACAACAATTTTGTGACCATACTAGAGATCAGTGTGTTTTTCGTCTCTTGTTGTTCGTCTAGTGTTTGGCTTGTCAAGTCGACTTTGGTCGTTTTATAGTTTTTCTCCTTTTTTTTGGTTGTTTGACTATTTTCAGCCATCATGTTCAATCTTAGAGCATCAAGTCTAACCTCTTCTTAGTGGTTTTTTATTTTTTCCATGGTTTTATAGCTTAGTGTTGTTATTTCTTGAACAGTCATGTTGATTGGCACTTGTTTCCTTTTTCATAGGTGCGCCAACCTCTATTTAGCATGGATTATAGCTAGATAGATGCGTCGAATCCTGTAGGTTAAAATTTATACTTTATCCTGGGTTTTTTTAATTTCTCTTGCCTCTGGGTTAGATTTTCATCTGTCAATTGGTCTACTGGAATTTTTTTTACTCTCTTGTCTCATCCTTCTTAGTTGTTTGTCCCTCATCTGATCAGTGAATTTTTTCAGCCTATGGTTTCTAGGTGCCTTCTGCCACTTGTTCGACTTACTCCTCACTAAACCTTCTCAGTTGGGTTTGAGTCAGATTGGTATTTATATTTTCAATTTGTTGATTAATTATTTTAGCTTTTCTTTCGGTTCTTCATGTCAATGGGTTGTTGAATGATCACCTTTGATTTTGTTTAGCTCTCCATCTGTCACATCTAGCATAGATTACATTACTCGTTGAATCGGTTCGAAAGCTCTCTTTTTACATGAAGGAGTGCATTTTTTTTTTTAGTGTGTTTGATGTTTGTAATGGATTGATCTCTTTGCTTTAGATTTTTACATTCGAATTTCTCAAAACTAGTGTTTATTTTGCTTTTTAGTGTAATAGTGCATTTTGCCTCTCATTCATCTAAAAAGACAAAATTTGCATTCTTTCTCTTAGTTTGAAAATGAAAAAAATTATTTTTCATTAGTATATTTTCGTGAACAAGGAAAGATTTTTTCGTTTTCTTCTTTGGTTGTCTTATATGCATTAGTGAAATTTGTTGTTTTGTTATGAATTACTATCCCTCTCTTAGCTAGCATTCATTGAATGGGAATGATTTTCTTTTGCATGTAGTTGTGCATTAAGAATTCAAGATCACATTCGGTAAGGCCTTGAAATTGCAACATTAATTTAAGATAAACTTTAAAATGAATTCAATCAACCTACGGAAGCATTGAAACCTAACAAACATTTTTAGAGGTCTATTCTAGTGACGTGTTCCGACATTGTTAAACCTAGTAGCTGTCGTTCGCCATCTAGCATTAGACAGCACTAACACGAACTTGTGCTCCCTGTACCATCGAGTATATAAAAGGAGACCCTCATAGGTTGAAATCCTTTATCCATAGGAAGTTGATTCTACCACCCTGTAACCATGATAAACCGAACACAGCATTCGGTGAGACTGCCTGCACGTACGTTAAGTCCTTGGCCATTTCTCTTTCATTTGATCACCAAGGTGTATATTGTAGTTCAAGGAAACTTGGTACACCCTCTTGCTTAGATTTTCTGAGTAGTCATTTTGGTCTTTTCGTGAGTCCCTAAAATTGAAAATATCATCGAGCACTTGTCCTTTAATGCTCGTTCAACCTGAAAGTGACTAGAGTCACCTTTTGCCTATTTCTTGACTCTTAAAATATGAAAAGGTGCAGTTGTGTTTCAATGTCATAAAATTAATTGCCTATAATCACATGCCCATTAAAGATACTTTCTTAGCTTGTTCTTAAGTAATTCCTTACTGTTTGATCTTGAAGCCTCAAATTGGTCATCTCGGTTCCCTCCTATTTTGAGACAAAGTCACAGTGGTGGAATCACCAGTTTCATCGTCCTCTTCATTACCTCCTGGTGGCAATCCTTCTCCTGAAGTTTCTTCAGGAGCATCTTAGTCTACTAGGTCTATCGATTTCTGGAAGTCTATTCTTCTGAGTATCTTACCTCTCTCTACCTAATATCCTCTTGAAAATCCATTTGGTATCAATTTCCAACCTCAGGACGCTTGGTTTGGTTTTGGGAATGAGGAATAGTTTCCTCCTATTACTTCAGAACCATATTTACTTTCCATTGCTCGTCGCCTTTTCGACGATAACATGGCTTCATCTGACATGGATTCTTTGAGTCCCGTAAGTAGTGGAGAGCTTTATGTTTCTATAAGAGATCATCAGCTCCCTCTAGAGAATTTTTCTTATGTCTCAAGTCAACATTCCTCACAAACAGCATCTCTTCCACGCGACTATCGTACATTGGGTTAGATCATTTCTGGCATTGCATCGTTGTATCAGAACCCAATATGGTCAAATACATCAACCCCCTCAGGAAGCTCATATGTCTTGATATCGAGGGCATTACCCTCGACTCCCATGATGTCAATGATTGTTACGTCTAATCCCGTTCAGCCTACTGTATGTGTGGCTTCATCCGCACCGGCTGTTAGTACAACTCAGTCATCGTCATCGTCTTCTGTTGTTTGTATGTCCATTTTTATCAATCCCACGATACCTGTTCGGCCCATCATGAGTGGATCACAACCTCACGTTACAGGAACCCAACCTACTAGTAGTGCGCCCATCGCTTCTACTTCAATTCATGGAGGTTTAATATTTGATTAGTACATGTTGGCCATTTAGCAGCAGAATCCTGTCCCTCAGGGTTATCATCAATTGCAAGCTTCTATTAATCCTTCGCATCATTAGGACAAGTACTGAAATCCCGTTTATGTTCCTCTGATTGACCCCAATCAGTTCACATACTAGTTAGGAAAACCCTACGGTCCACATGGACAACCCTTACAGAGACAACCTTCGGTCCAACAGGGACAACCCTATGGTCCATAGGGACAACCTTATGGTCCACAAGGACAACCCTTACAGGGACAACCTTTGGTCCAACAAAGATAATCCTACAGTCCTACTAGTCCACCTTATGTTCAAAAAGGAGCATCTTATGTTTCCAGGCAGAAAATCTATCCACAACAGGGACAACCTTTTGTGCAATAGCACCAACCTTACATTCAGCAAGGCCAAAATTTTGTACAACAAGGAAAAACCTATGGTCTTGTGCCAGGTCAACTTGGTCTTCAAGGGCAACCTAGCCCATCCCAACCATCAGGACAGCCTTTTCCACAAGGGCAACCCGGTGGCTCTCAACATTCAAGGCAACCTGCTCCGCAGGGACAACCTGTCCAACCACAATATCTGGGTCAAGCTGCACCACAAAGGCAACCCATTCAATCTCAAGGCGCCACTTACATTCCTCCAGGTCAATCTCAGGTGGTATATAGCATGCCCCAAGGTGTTTCTTATGTTCCTTAAGGTCAATCCAAATGGTATACAGTGCGCCTCAAGGCATTGCGTACATTCCTCAAGGTCAAACTCAGGTGCTATATAATGCACCTCAAGGCACTGCTTACGTTTCGCAAAAAAATCCATAATTTCTCAGGCAAGACCTAGTGGTTCGCTCAGAATCAATATCCTAGTCCTCAACCCATGTATGGGCAGAACTATCAAGCTTATAACCCCTATGCATAGAATCCTCCAGGACAGAAAATATGGGGGAAAAATTTCTGTCAGCCTGGGTGGAATCCTAATATTGGTCTTTATCAATGACCTGCAATGCCTTTCAATCCAAAATTACCTTTCCTTGAAATGTTGGAACTGTCTGATGTGTCGAACTTGATGAACGATCCTATCCTTCATAATAAATATTGGCCTCCATTTCCGACTAAAATCAGTGCCGATTTTCCCAAATTTGAGGGAAATTCCAGAGAAGACTCCCAAGCACACATTATGATGTACCATCTTTGATGCTCCTCTAACTCTTGGGTGGATGATTCCATTCGACTCCATCTTTTCCAAAGGACTCTCATTGGTGTCACTGCCAAGTGGTAAATTGAACTCTCCCACAGCGTTTTCCAATATTTCAACTCTCTAGACATGGCATTTCTCATGCACTTTTAGTTACCATTTTGGTATGAAACTAAGATGCACCTCCTCAAATCCTTGAAACAAGATCGAGCTACTCATATCTCTGATCATATTCATGAATGGAGGCGATGTCGTCGTTTGATCAAGTTTGAGATTCCTGATCAACTTCTAACTGATTGGTTCACTACCTCCATCGTTGCTCTGATTTCTAAGGACATTGATATGTGGGCATGTGTTACCAAGGAACAAGCCATCGTTCATCCCCAGTACCTTGATCTAGTGTACTCTCAATCCGACATGTTGTATGAACTCTTGCCTGATGCCCCTCGACCTAGAACTTCGAAAGCACTGGCGATGTCATCTGTCCACGGCATCTTAGGTTTCGTGTCTCAGACTTCTCGGAAGTCTTCTCCAACTCCTGCGAAGCAAAAATCTACTCCTTCCAATTATACTACTTCTCAGCCACCTCTAAATTCTGGTAAAACTGCGGAAGTGAATGTCGTCTAGTCCCATCCGGTGAATAAAACTTCCAAGGGAAAAAATAAGGGTAAAGGTAAGGCCAAAGTCGATACCCTGAAACAGGATTCTCTGAAACCTTGTGTTGATGATGGTTAAAAATGCAAACCAAAGTATCCTTGTCGAATTTGTGACAAAGATAATTACACCAAGGATTGTCCACGATGGGTCGAGGTGAGTCGACTTCTCAAAGGCACCCAAGGCTCTTCAACTGTTCTTAAAGAACCTTTCCCATCACAGAAAACTCAACTAGTGGAGGAACCTCAGTCCTCCACCCCATTTGGCTCTCAAATTTTCATGATTAACAGTCCTTCATCCATCTCCATTGGTACCTGATTGAAATATTATACTGAACCGCATCATGCAACAGGGAAGGAAATCGTTGATGGTCCTCCTCCCCCACCTGCTTCTGGACCTCTTCAGATTGAAAGGCCCAGTACTGAGCCTATTGTATGGCCACCTTCCAAAGGTGTACTCCGTAAGTCTTCCTACAATCCTAACGCCCATGCCTCTCAGCATTACAGTATTGTTGAGGATTTGGCTTAGGGGCCATCTGTTATGTCTGCATTGGAAATACTTCTAAGTTTACCGTCACAATGGAAGGCTTTGTTATCTGCCATCGGAGGGGTGGATCCCACTGAGTCTAGCCTTATCACTTTAGATTTGGAAAATTCCATCTCACGTCTCCCTCACCAGCTTACATTGATCATCCAAGTTGGGCTTAATGGAAAGAATATCCACCGAGCGGTGGTGAACGAGGGTGCATCTACATGCATCATGTCTTCTGCTTGTTGGAAAGCCATCGGTTCTCCAGCCCTTAATTCATCTCCAAACGCTTTAAAATATTTTTATGGAAGAGAATCTCACCCACTGATTCTAGCCTTATCACTTTCGATTTGGAAAATTTTGTCCCGCGTCTCCCTCACCAACTTAAATTGATCATCCAAGTTGGGATTAATGGAAATAATATCCACCGAGTAGTCGTGGACGAGCGTGCGTCTACATGCAACATGTCTTCTGCTTGATGGAAAGCCATCATTTCTCTAGCCCTTAATTAATCTCCAAACGCTTTAGAAGCTTTTGATGGAAGAGAATCTCGCTAGTTTACCCATTATGTTAGAAGGAAAAACTGTCAATGTCGAGGTTGAAGTCATTGACACCAAGCTCAATTACAATCTTCTCCTTGGTCACAATTGGACTCACACCATGTTGTGTGTTTCCTCCACTCTCTTTCATTTCCTTCGATTTCTACATGAAGGAAAGATCATCACTATCGATCAGTTGAACGTTTTCACTTCTTCGTCTTCCAAGAGCAACGTCCCATATGTAGATCATATTCCTACAGCTTATGAGGGCATAGGGCCGGTTCTTTTTGTAATATTACCAAATTTCCACATCATATTTGGAATATTAGAGTCCTTGATTTTCTTAATGAATTAAGTAAATAAAAGGGTGGAAGGACCCATAATACTCAATATGAATAAATATCCACTTTTGTGTGTGTGAATGTGGATTAATTAAGCCTAGATCTGCATAATAAGGTAGTTGAGCAACTACTAATGTGAATGAAATTGGAGAATTTGTCTCATTAATGAGATAGATCATGGAGGTTGACACAGTCAACTGAGATCTTGAAGAGATCGAACAGAAGGTTGATTCAGTCAACTAAGATCTTGCCAAGATTTCAAACAAAAGATCATGAGAAACTCATGATAAAGTGATGGAGTATGATGTGCAAACAAAGCACACTTGATGGAGAAGGTGTACATTGCACCTATACATCATGGTTTATTTTGTCAAACAGTGCAGTCTAACTTGGAGGATCATTTCCACATACACTGTGCGGTCTAGCTGAGGGCCAAGGCTTGGGAAAGCTTAAATGTTATATAAATAAGATTAAGGCAAGGATGAGGGCATGTTGATTATTCTTGATGTAAATATCTTTTCAGATCTGGAATTGTCATGTGACATTTCCACTGCTTTCTTGGGTTGTTTAGTAGAGATTGCAGGTGTTGTTTAGCACAGGGTGTTCCTGGTCAGGAATCCCACCTCTTTCTTTGAGAACCTCTAGAAAGAGTCTTGTACTTCATTCTACATCAGGCTTTAAGTGCCACGTCCCTTTTTCTACTTTCTGTAGAACATCCATATTCAGAAATTACAGATTTCTAAAGATCAGTTTGGAAGGAGAAAGTTGTCTTCAGTACTTTAGCTAGAGAAATGGTGATGGTTTATTCCTATCACCTTGAGCTTAAAGATTAGCTTCCCAAAGCTTCATTGAATATCTGGCATCAGGCCAAAATTTATTGACCTCCCAGTAGAAATACTTCCTTCAGGAATTACATTGTCTATCTTGCAAATCAAAAGGGAGGAAGGAATTTGCTAGTATTTCAGCTAGAAATCCTATGAGGCGTCATTCCCTCACAATGCCATCAGTATTTCCATCAGCCTGGAGGTTATTGCAGCATTTTTCAGTAGGCAGAAGGCCTCTCTTTCCCTCACAACGTAGTTTCTATAGGAAGTTGTGTTGCAACAGCTACAATCATCATTGGAGGATTGAGAAACTAGATCTAGAGCTTCTAGCTCATAGATTCGAAGAAGGTGTTATCACTCAGTTTTCCTTTTTTCCTCGGGTTGTGGAAAAGCAAAGTATACCCAAGGTAACCACAAACCAACCTTCAGATGCAGAATCTAGCCAATCTGCATCCAGAGAGGGCTCTCTCTTTATGATTTATCTTTGTTCTTAGAAAGTTTTAGGCTAGTTATAAGTCCAAGAAATGTGTTTGAAAATGGTGGAATTCGCCAACTGAGGGCAAGGTTGAATATTTTCAGGCCATTGGGCTATGGAGTCAAAGGATGGCTTTACTGGATTAATCTTCTACACAAAGGATGGCTTTGCAGGGCAAGATAGCCAAACAGAGAACAATTTTAAGGAATTCAAGTGGATGGAATGGGTTTGAAGGGATGAAAGGCACTCAAGAATCTTTCAACATGTTCAAAAGAAAGAAATGGAATGATTACAAATAAAGAGTAGTGAAGAATTCTTTACTATAGTAATCAAAATGTTTAGATTAGCGAAGCAAGAGCATTTAAGAATTCATTGCTTATAACCAATCTAGAAGAAAACATTTTAGAATAATCACAACTGAACTCAGAGTACAATTAAGTAAATTCTGAGTTATTCTTTTATGTCAATTATTCAGAAATTGACACAATGATATTATAAACATATATAAAACTTAAGACATAGGATAGAAAGACTTATTGAACTGCAGTCCGACACATGAATCCTGCAAAAAGTCCTGAGCTTCAAATTGTCATCCAGTAAGCCACAAATAAATTTCTCCAAAACACTTTTTATTCCAAAAACATCAATGTCACAGCAAAGTATTAGAATCCACCCTCAATACTCTCTTTGAGGGTTTATTTATACAAAAAATAATTGAAAATATCTTACACTAACCTAGCCCTCAATTTAGGGTGACTGACAAGTAAGTTACAATAAAAAAGGAGACAGATGGTCTCGTAGATAGAATAAAATGTAATTGCTGGTGTGATGTTTCCTCATTTTGCTGACGTGCTGGAGGTAAGTGCTGAAATAGGGCTCGATGTTGTCCCTTGGAGTAATTTCTTTGATTTTTTGATACTCTTTGTCTTTACGGATACTCTTTAACCTATTTGACTGATACTCTTTAACCTGTTCTTACTATTTATCCTTTTCATAATAAAAAGATAAAATTCTCAACCTGAAGATAAATTTCATAAAATTTCCAATAAGTCATTCCACCATTGATCTGGTACTATTACGGTTCTTTTAAGTTTCCTCAATGTTTCATCAGCCTCTGTGAGTTTGTAAAAAGTGGGTTGATCAGGGAACAAATACTTTATTTCATGTTCAAGATGAAATAAATTCTTCAACCTCTCATAGAGATTTCTTCCTGTTGGCAACGTTGCTTCTGGCATACTAATAGAATGAGCAGCTGAATTATGAGCATGGATATCTATTTTCTTGACATAGGTTTCCAAGTCCATTATTTGGTCCTCTGAGAGCATAGGACTGGGTAACCCAATGTCCAACAAAACTTGAAATTTTCCTCTGAAAGTATTAATATCAGCCAAAATATCTGAGCACTTCCTTTCCAAATTCTGCATAAAAGTTCTTTTGATGAAAACTCTTTTTATCTCCAAAATGGTGCCGGTGTCCTCAATTCCTAATACTGCAAGCTGTTGCTTAGTCCGGTGTATTACACCATTTTTTGGTCATCTAACCTTTTATCATTAGATGGACCCAAGTACACACCATGTGTTATCTCTAGCTTTTAATTCCTTAAAAACTGCCACTATGTTAATTAAAAGAAAACCCCAAAAGCGAATAATTAATTAAAACCATAATTTAATTATTATTCCCAGTCATGTTTAACCCAAAAACAAAGAAATTAATGAGATAAACCCATAGTTATCTTATTATTTTCTAGGAATAAGTATTTAAATAATATTCCTTGTTAAATATGACCAAATCAACCACCATTAATCAAATAAATCATTATTTATTTGATTATATCCCAACCACTTCCTTAAAAAGATAAATAAATCATTTATTTATTTATTCTTCACTAATCAAGGGATTTTGACCCAAGTCAAAGTCCCTTTCCCTCCAACAAATAATAATAAAATATTCCATAGATGTGGATCTAGATTTGGTTAACATTATTTTAATCATGCACCAAGATCTAGAATGACCCAATATTTTGTTATAAATAGGAGGGTTTTCCCCTTCATTCTTCACCTGTTGTTGCATATTAGATCACTCTGGATCTATACACTTGGTCTCATTTCTGCCATTTTGCTCCCATTGAGCTCTACCTTCTACATTGGGTTTTTCTACATCTACAAGAGAGAGAAAGCTTAGATCTGAAGTGCTGAGGACTACAAAGAACCCATCCCATTGAGGAGATCCGGATACACCTTCTTGTTTCCTCCCAGGTGCCCTGTAATATAAAAATTCATTCAAAAATCGTGTTCTTGTCTTGTCTGTTGGATGCATGGAGCAAACTCTTTACTTCACTGCTTAATATCTTTCCATTTATAGATCCGTTTGTTGCAGCACTTTAACTACTAATTGCAGATCTGAAGATGTTTTGCAGCCATTATTGTTGTTAGGGCTATTAGTTATGCGTAGCTAAAGTGGTTCTTTTTCGTACGCTTCGACGAAGAATTCATATGTTTAAATGTTGTTTCGATATTTTCTATTTATATGGCAATAAATAAACATTATTTAATTAATATAGGAGATGACTATACATAACGATATATTTAACCAAAGGGCTTGTATAGTGGGTTTTTATTTGAATGCATGGGGAAATAAATACTTTGCCTAAACTTTATAATAGAGGGGTTTTTTGGATATTTATATAAAAGGAGTTATATACTTAGGATAGGGCATTTTCACTAGGGATTTAGTAAATAGAGTTAAATGTCAATATGACAAAGGGACAAGGAAACTCAAAATACTTAACATATCTAACAAAGTGAAGATTTCTGAAGTAAATTACCATATCTCAACTTCAACACTTAGACTTAGAATAATAAGTAATCTTGAGAGTTTATTGTGGAATTTTGCATGATTTTCCTAAGCAAAATAGGATTTTACTTAGGAAAAGGTAAAAAGGTGAATGATTATAATGACAAATAATCTCAAGTACTTAGGTCTTTTTTGATCATTAGGCCGAGGGTCCGGTCCCTCCAAAAGTCAAGGAAATGCCTTGAGCCCCTTTGACCTCCAAATACCTTAGCACTTTGGGGAAATTAGTAAAAACTTAGGGAGAAAGTGATGTGGGAAGTTAATGATTTTGACTTTGCTTTCTGTGATTTTTCCAGTGCTTTTCTTGCTTTCAGTACTTGTGATGAAGGTAAAAGATTAACATATTTAGCACCATCATTCATCATATGAAACTTTGCAACACCATCTACCTACCCTATCTACTTGACACTACCATTTTCTCTTCTTTATTAGGGTGCATTTAGACTTGCAAACCCTTATCAACCATTTTCTTTTTACATGGCCAATCTATCTAATTCTACCCTTATTACATCCAAGGGCTCAGATTAAACTGTTGAGCACCTTTTATTAACTCTACCTATCTACTTATCTGCCAAGATTAAACTGTTTGGTCAGATATTTACTCTCTATTCTATAACATGAAATTGAAATATGAATAAGTCAAGTTTAAACAGTTTGACTCTTCATAAATTGTGGCAAAAGTTTGACAAGCTGCACACAATTACTTATTTACAAAAAATGAAATAGTAGTGGCATTTGGATTTGCACACTTTCCTTGGTCTATTTTTTGTTTGGGGTTCATTTCTTTCACTTTTTGACCATTTTATTTTTCTTACCCTTTGATTTTTCTTTTAGGGTATACCCTCTTTACATTTTTTAAATTATTTGATTTTTTGGTTTTTCAAGAATATGGAACACCTTTGCTCAAGAAAAAGGCTTGAACATATTCCATAGTTCAATCAAGACAATCATGAAAAATGACACCTATTGGTATAGGAGTCTAACACTGGCTCCACTTGGGGATGGCTTTTCCTTGTGGAAAGTCAAGAATAGCAGATCAGATGCCTAAACATGTCTTCAAACTGAACTATGTAATCTCCTTCTTCTGGTAGCTTTATTGTACATATGATAGTGAAACTTTTGAAGCTTAGGGCCTTCACTTCGGGCTTCAACTTCAAGAAGTCACCATCCAATCAAAACTGCATTAGAAAAGGATATATTATGTACAAGTTAGAAAAATCAAAACATCCTAGTAAATAGGATCAAAATAGTGCTTCAGCATTCGACCATTGACTGGTCCTTCTTCAGCTTCTGAATTGTCCAAATCCTTCAAAAAGTATGTGTTGTTTCCCTGTAAGGCATGAATGATGTAAGGCCCTTTCCATAAGAAATCAAATTTCCCATGTTTCCCTTTCTCTTCCCTTCTGGAATCCCATCTTAGGACTTTGTCTCCTAGTTGAAAATCCTCTGCCTTAGTTCTTCTGTCAAACATTTTCTTCAACTTTTCCTGCAAGACTTGAGATCGTTGGTATACTTCTTCTCTGGTTTGCTGCAAGTGGATTGTTTGGTTAATTCTTCTCTGAATATCATTTGGTTCCACTTGAGCCTCCTGAAGTAACTTCATAACAGGAATTCCTAAAGATGATGGGAATCTTGCTTCAATGCCATAAACTAATTCATATGGACTAGTCCCAATTGATTTCTTAGTTGTAAGTCTGTCTGCCCACAATGCATTGGTCAGTTTCTTGTGCCAATTCTTTTTTTTTTCTTCCAATAACTTTTTGATGATATTAATAAGGCTTTTATTGGAGGATTCTGCTAGTCCATTACCCTGAGGGTAATAAGCTATTGAATGGCCTAAAGTAATATGATATTTACTACAGAAACTAATCATTTTCTTTGACTTAAATGCAACAGCATTATCTGTTATAATCTTTTCTGGACAGCCAAATCTTGAAAGTATATTGGTTTCTAAAAACCCTATAATCACAGAATCATTGGCCTGTCTGCATGGGATAGCTTCAATCCACTTAGTGAAGTAGTCTGTGGCAGTAAGAATCCATCTGTGTTGCCCTGAAGAAGGGGGATGAATTTCTCCAATAAAATCTAATCCCCATTGTTGAAAAGGTCTTTCTGTGGAAATTGGTTTTAATGGCAAGGGTAACAACTTTCTTTTACCCTCAAATATCTGACATTTATGACAAGATGTTACAAATTTCTTAACATCAGAAAATAAGGTTGGCCAGTAAAAACCAGCCCTTAAGATTTTGTCTGCAGTTGATTTCCAGTAGAGATGTCCTCCACAATCCCCTGCATGAAATTCATTAAGAAATTTATCAGTTTCATCTTTTAATAGACAATTCAATAAGATTCCTTCATGATTTTTCCAAAATAGAGTGCTATCTAAAATACAATATTTCAAAGATGTCATTTTCAAAAATCTTCGTTTCGTTCTGGACAACCCTGGAGGAGCTTGCAGGTTTAATAAAACATGAATAATATCAGTGTACCAGGGTGAATCTAAGAAGGTTTGACTGATCTGTGGAGTCGCCATCTCCTGTTCGTTATCCAGTTCGTTAATGTCTAAGGCTTGGCAATTAGTTTCAGTCATGAGTTGAGCTAAACCTTGACCTTTTATGAGTTTTGTTGGTTTAATCTCAATATCATATTCTAATATGGTAGCTATCCACTTACCTCGTTTGCCTTCAATACCATCTTGTGTCAAGATGTCTTTAACTACAACATTAGGCACATAAGCTATCACATGAGAATATAATATGTAAACTTTGAAATCTTTAATTGCTTTTACCAATGCAAAAGCATGTTTCTCCATGATATTGTATTTCAAAGATGCATCTCTAAGTGCTTTACTAAAAAATGCTATTGGTTTTTCACACCCTTGATCATCTTTTTGAAGTAAAACAGCTGCAACTGTATGTTCAGAAGCAAATGAAAAAATAATGAAATCTCTGTCAAATTTGGGACTGGTGAGAACTGGTGTTCTTGTTAAAGCCATTTTGATTTCTTCGAATGATTGCTTGGCTTCTACAGTCCAGTCAATGCTTGAATCTTTCCTCAACATGTTAGTAAGCAATCTAAGTAACTCAGCTAAACTAGAAATAAATCTTCTCAAGAAATTAATCTTTCCTATGAATGCTTGCAATTCTTTTATGTTTCTGGGATGAGGTATCTGCAAAATTGCTTGTATTCTTTCTGGATCAATCCTAATGCCATCTTTAGAAATAATATGGCCTAAAAGCTTTCCTTCTTCCAAACCAAACAATGACTTTTTAGGGTTTAAAGAAATCCCATATTTTCTGCATTTTATAAATACTTGCCTTAAATGCTCTAAATGTTCTTGATCTGTTTTAGAAAAAACAGTCAAATCATCTAGATAAATAACCAGAAAATCATGTATTTCTTTAGCAAAAGCAATGTCCATTGCTCTTTGAAATGTAGCTCCTGCATTCTTGAGTCCAAATGGCATTTTGACATATTTAAACATACCCCATGGTGTTGTAAATGTTGTTTTATTCCGATCATCAGGATGAACCAGAATCTGGTTATACCCTGAAAATCCATCCAATAGAGATATCCTAGAAGATCCTACTACCCTTTATAGAATATGGTCCATTTTCGGTAAAGGATAGTTATCTTTTAAAGAAACTTTATTCAAATTTCTTAAATCGACACACAGTCTAATTTCTCCTGTCTTTTTCCGTGTTGGTACTAGATTGGAAACCCATTCTGAGAACCTAATAGGAGCTATAATCCCTGCTTCAAACATTCTTTTAATTTCCTTTTCAATTGAGGGTAATAAAACAGGATTTATTCTTCTAAGATTTTGTTTGAAAGGTTTCTGATCTGGTTTCAAAGGTATAGTGTGTTGAATGATGGATGTATCATATGATTTAAGATCTTCATAACTCCAGGCAAAAACATCCTGGAATTCCTTTAATAGTTCAACATATTTAACCTTTTGATCTTTTGGAAGAGATTTAGACAACTTAACCATTTTGGGATTTTCAGGGGTTCCTAAATTGCATTCTTCCATATCAGCTTTAACAGGTTCAAGTTTAGGTCTAAATGGAATATCATTTGAGTCAAAAAGATCCTCCAAAGGAGTTAATCCCTTGGGTAAATGATTATCTTTCAGATTAATGATTTCTGTCTCATCTTCTATGATCTCATCAGATTCCATGTTTTTCAAATCCTGCATGTCTTTTTCTGTGAATGTGGTTGGGTGCAGCATATGAATTGCATTCTCTCTTGAAATATCTATTTTTTGTTCTTTTTCTTGATCAAATTCATCAATATTTATGTCTTCATCTATATTACAGTTAGAAAACTCATTTTGAAGTGTCAAAAAACTATTGATTTGATTATTATTTACAAATACTTGCCAATTCAAAATATTGTCCGGTATAGCAGGCCTATGTCTAATCTCAGCTGAAAACTGATGATTAGGATCAAAAGGTAACTTACATGTGCTAGCGAACATTGCGAGACTGTGAGCATGCAAATTTTGTTTCCTGGGAATCTTGGCAAGTTGAGCTTGTAGAAAGGTGTTGAGAATTTCCACAATTGTTTCTCTGTATTGTTTCAATCTCATGTCTTTTGTTGAACATTCTCCTTTAATTTGTTGAATAATTAGCTCGGAATCTCCTATGATTGATACCCTAATAGCTCCTAACTTCTTGACATGTTTAAGCCCTAATAAAAGAGCTTCGTACTCTGCCATGTTGTTAGTGCATTTTAAATTCAACCTATAAGCATGACCCTCCGCATGATTATTCTCAACATTATGTAACCAAATCCCAGCTCCTGCCCCTAATTTGTTTACTGAGCCATCAAATTCTAAATGCCATAGAATTTCATGTTCATAATCCTCATCAATTGTTTTAAAATGTTTCTTGACAGGAGCTAGTTGTTTAGTTTTTTCTGGTATTTCTTGATCATCTGGTGTTTCTTTGTTTTCAGAAATCTCCTCAATTTTAACAGTAGTTTTGTTTGTGGTTTCCTTTTCAGGTGCTTCTAGCTCAGTTGGAAGATCGCTTTCAGCATTGTAAAGGATGAAAGAATCCATATCCGAATGCACTGAATAGACAGGGAAGTTTTCAGGCTTCTCATGGCTACTCACCAAGTACTTCATCAAGGTTTCTCTATATAATCTTTTAGGTTGACCAAATACTGAAATAGTGGCATATGACATGTCGAGTTGAATAGATCCTCCAAGTTTAGCACCCCAGGATCTAGACAACAACATACCATATTTAGGAGGGATATCAGCCACTACTATATCCATCAAAACAGACTTAGCAGGATATTGCACCAAAGTAACACACAAATATTTAATCAAACCTAGACATTTTACCTGACTAGAATCAAAAGAAAACAAATCTTTATACGGTCTGGTAATGTCTAGATTTAATCTTTCCATCACTGCTTTTGGCATCAAATTGTGAGATGCTCCAGAATCAAGCATTGCATTATGGAGTATCTTGTCATGAACATTTAGGCTTACATAAAATGGAGGAGTTCCTCCACTTTCTGGTTTGCCATTTACCTCGGGGCCAAAAAGGAGTTTGGGTTGATCATCAAGAATATTTACTGAATCATCCATTCCAGTAATGTTAATGTTTAGGGATTTGCTGATTTGACTTCTATAGACATCATGTTTAGCCAATTCTGATAAAGGAACAGCTATCTTAAGTTTGCCTATTTCAGCCTCTAGATTGAAAGGTTTTTCTGTTTGAGTTTTAGTGTTTTGCACAGTTGGGTTTTCTCTATTTTTTGGGTCTTCAACATTTTTATCTTTTTCATGAGTGGAATTTTGATTTGATGGTGTTTCTGAACTAACTTCTATTGTTTCTTCTACGTTTCCTACAGGAGGAAAAGTATTAGATTGCTGATTATTGTTTGGTTGATTGTCATAGACATCTTCAATTATTGGATTCGAAGGGTTAGGAGTTATCCTAGACAAAATTTTTACAGGGGGAATGTTTTGTACAGGAGGTATGTTATCTTTACCTTTGACATTTTGTTTTACAGTTTTCTGTTTGCTTTTCTCAGGCACATCAATCCGTCTGCTTCTCAAATTGTACTGTTTATGGACCTCGTAGATTGCCGTGTCATAACCTTCTTTGAAATCAAAAGTCTCACCTGAATGAGTTTGGAATCTTTCAAGGATGTGATTCTCCTAATCATCCTGGGATAGGAAAACTTCTGGTTCATTTTTTGTCATCAGTTACATTGTTTATTTCCACATCTTCTGTAGGTTCTTCAGAAGTTGATCCTTCAACGAAATTTTCTTGGAAAGGTGGCCTAATGTTTTGATCAGGGACATTCTTTCCAATATTTTGATTCAAATTTCTCCTAAAGTTTGGGTTTCTTGCAACATTATGATTATAACTAGAAGACTTTCTTTTAATGGTCTCCACTCTGTCTCCTAATATTTCCATACCTTTAATGATTGCATCCAGCTTCTTTTCAAAAGCTGAAGGCTCTTCATTCATAGGCATTCTTCTTTCGGCCCTAGCTCTGGCTCGTTTTTCTATAAGGTTTGCTTCCACACTAACCACAATGCTTTGCATTTCCTCTAAGGTTTGAGGGGCTCTTTCCCTGAGTGAATATGCTATATCTGAGTCAAAACCATCAGGAAATTTAACCAATACAGAGTCAGGTGGGGGTCTAAGGTTTTGAGGAACTGCGTTATATGCTTCATTGAATCTAATGATGTAATCTTGTACTGTTTCATTTGGTCTTCTCCTTAATTTTTCAAATTTTGATAGGATCTGAAGAGGATCCTTCTTCTTCTCCCATCTATTCAAAAATGCTCTATACAAAGCTGGTAGATCAGCAATATTGTTCGGGGCAAGAGCCCTAAACCATGTTCTGACTTCCCCAGTAAGACTCTGAAAAAAAATTCTCATTCGGACATCATCAGCATCAATCTCATAAAACTCAAAGTAATCAGTCATTCTTTTGGTGTGTTGTTGAGCTGTGTAAGTACCTGAACCGTCAAAAGGAGCTATCTTACTCTGATAATCCTGTGGCAAAGCCACAAGGTTGTTAGGCAACCTTAAAGGGGCATATCTATTGGCCATTGGAAGATATAGTGGGTTAACAGGAGTTGATGGTCTGGTTGGAGGGGATGGAGGAGTAGAAGGAGTGACAGGTGTTTGAAGATCTTGAGAAAAAGTAACTGAGCTTGAGGAAGCTTCAGTAATTACAGAGATGTTTGAATTTTCTTCAAAGGTTTGTTCAGATTGAATAGAGTTTTGTAACTGTCTGTCAAGATGATGTGAAACAAATCTGAATTGCAAATCCTCAAAAAAAAATGGATCTGGAACTAATCTGGATAATTCGGTTTTAGAAAAATTTACAAATAAGGATGTTTCAAATCGTGCGTCAAAAGGAATTTCATCAATATATATAATTTTCACAGGACAGGATGCAGATCTAGAAAGTGGTCTGGAACTTCCTGAACTCTCTTGACTTCCTCTTTCAGAACTTTCTTGACTTCCTTGTCTTCTAAGAATCCTAGGAATCAGATTTGGATTTTCAAATATTGGTGGTGGATTAGGGTCAGGATTTGACCTAGTATGACGAATCCTTTCTGAAGCCAATTTTCTTAGACTATGTGTTTTTGGATTTTTGGTTTTAATCGAAGGAATAAATACAACTTCTACAAATTCTTCAAGAAATAATGATGTATGATTAAAATTTTCTCAAATATCTGTTAAACTAGAGAGTCTGATTAAACATTTTGAAACTAAGGTTCAGTATATAAGCTAAATCAGAGATAGACTGAAGCAGCATTTATTTACTTTTGCAATTGCAGAGCAAAAGCAATTTCAAAGGCTTCCTGGCTGATCTTCAGACTCTGTCTATAGCTTATAAGTGAACAATATTAACAAATAAAATGATTCAGTCCCCAGTGGAGTCGCCACTATGTTATCACTCAGGTTTTCCTAGAAGTTGTGTAAGAGGAAAGTATACCCGAGGTAACCACAAACCAACCTTCAGATGCAGAATCTAGCCAATCTGCATCCAGAGAGGGCTCTCTCTTTATGATTTATTTTTGTTCTTAGAAGGTTTTAGGCTAGTTATAGATCCAAGAGTTTGTTTGAAAATGGTGGAATTCGCCAACTAAGGGCAAGGTTGAATATTTTCAGGCCATTGGGCTATGGAGTCAAAGGGATGGCTTTACTGGATTAATCTTCTACACACAAGATGGCTTTGCAGGGCAAGATAGCCAAACAGAGAACAATTTTAAGGAATTCAAGTGGATGGAATGGGTTTTGAAGGGATGAAAGGCACTCAAGAATCTTTCAACATGTTCAAAAGAAAGAAATGGAATGATTACAAATAAAGAGCAGTGAAGAATTCTTTACTATAGTAATCAAAATGTTTAGATTAGCGAAGCAAGAGCATTTAAGAATTCATTGCTTATAACCAATCTAGAAGAAAACATTTTAGAATAATCACAACTGAACTCAGAGTACAATTAAGTAAATTCTGAGTTATTCTTTTATGTCAATTATTTAGAAATGGACACAATGATATTATAAACATATATAAAACTTAAGACATAGGATAGAAAGACTTATTGAACTGCAGTCCGACACATGAATCCTGCAAAAAGTCCTGAGCTTCAAATTGTCATCCAGCAAGCCACAAATAAATTTCTCCAAAACACTTTTATTCCAAAAACATCAATGTCACAGCGAAGTAGTAGAATCCACCCTCAATACTCTCTTTGAGGGTTTATTTATACAACAAATGATTGAAAATATCTCACACTAACCTAGCCCTTAATTTAGGGTGACTAATAAATAAGTTACAATAAAAAAGGAGACAGATGGTCTCGTAGATAGAATAAAATGTAACTGCTGGTGTGCTGTTTCCTCATTTTGCGGATGTGCTGGAGGTAAGTGCTGAAATAGGGCTCGATGCTGTCCCTTGGAGTAATTTCTTTGCTTGTTTGATACTCTTTGTCTTTACGGATACTCTTTAACCTGTTTGACTGATACTCTTTAACCTGTTCTTACTATTTATCCTTTACATGATAGTAAAAAGATAAAATTCTCAACCTAAAGATAAATTTCATAAAATTTCCAATAAGTCATTCCACCATTGATCTTCTGCTATTACGGTTCTTTTAAGTTTCCTCAATGTTTCATCAGCCTCTGTGAGTTTCTAAAAAGTGGGCTGATCAGGGAACAAATACTTTATTTCATGTTCAAGATGAAATAAATTCTTCAACCTGTCATAGAGATTTCTCCCTGTTGGCAACGTTGCTTCTGGAAAACTGATAGAACAAGCAGTTGTATTTTGAGCATGGATATTTATTTTCTTAACATAGGTTTCCAGGTCCATTATCTGGTCCTCTGAGAGCATAGGACTGGGTAACCCACTGTCCAACAAAACCTGAAATTTTCCTCTGAAAGTATTAATATCAGCCAAAATATCTGAGCACTTCCTTTCCAAATTCTGCATAAAATTTCTTTTGATGAAAACTCTTTTTATCTCCAAAATAGTGCCGGTCCTGTCCTCAATTCCTAATTTTGCAAGCTTTTGCTTAGTCTGGGTGTTCAAAAACTGTATAAGTTGATTGGCCTACTCAGGTCGCCCCTTAATTCATCTCTTGTTTTATTTATTTCTTCCTGAGCTACTTTGACCAAATCATTTTGTTCAAAAATTTCTTTAACAAAGGGCCAAATACTTTTTATTAACTCAATTATATTACCCCAAAGAATTTCATTTATTTCCCTTAAAGGCTTTTCTAATGAAAGATATTTTTCCAAAGCCTTAACCAATCTTTCTAACCTTTTTATTTCCATGGTATTATCAGCAACTGTCTTCTTAGAAGTGTCATATTTCTGCTCCAAATTTACTAACTGCAATTTTGTGGTTTGAAGTTCTGTGACCCTTAGTTGTAAACTTTCCATTTGTTTTATCAATTCATCAGAACTCAGACCAGAAGTATTTACCTGCGCTGACTGTGTTTTTTGATCTGCTGTTGTAGTACCTGTGGTTGTAGTAGCTTCTGTGATGGGTGCCTGCCTGATAGCTTCCTTTTCCTGTAAAGCTTGTTCCAATTCTTTCTCTGTTTCACCCAGTTGTTCAGTTACCTTTAAGAGTAACTCCATTATCTCTTCCTGTGAATTTCCCTTCAAAACATCTTGGGTCTGGGGATGCCTTGAGGCTGGCAATTTCAGCTGCTTTCTCAGTGCAGCTATGTCATCATCTTTCTTCTTAATTAATGCCTCAATGCTTTTGATATCTTTGGGGTTGTGACCCAAACTGATGATTATGTCTTCCAGAGACTTTATTCTGTTATCTTTGGCCTGAGAAGAGGCCTTCTCAATTTGCAATTGGGTGCTTGTGTTATTTAAAGAATCTTGCAGCGTTAGGGCTGCCATGGCCTTATTAGTAAGAGTGGAATACACCATTTCCCCAGTTTGTTTATGCAGCTCTATCTGGTCTAAAGGATGAATGTCCTTTGCCAAGACCTCAAAATTTGTTCTAATATAATCAGCTGCTGTCATGGGTTTTGGCACCTTTGACTTGAAGTGGCTCATCATCATTTTGCCTTGTGAAATGTCAAATGCTAACATTAACCTTTCCTGATTATGTGGAGCCATTTTCAGATATTGATCATATACTTTCATTCTCAATGGATCATTTTTTGCCTTTATATTAATGAAAGTTCTTTTTATATCCCCTGTATCTGTTTTTGGTGGCCTAAAAGAAGATACTTCAGTACTCAACTGCTTTTGCAAAGCTTTTCCTTTCTGATCTGTGTGTGTCACACTAACAGAACCAGTTAGTTGACTATCTTCTCTTCCATCATCAAACATCTCATCTATGATTTCCACATCTGGAAGTGGATCTGGTTTCTGTTTTTTGGCTTGATGTATCTCTGAGGACTCTTTGGGAGGAGTAGTATCTGGAACATGCCTTTTCTTGCTCATTTCTACATTGGATGGAGTTTGTAATCCTGAAACTTCGGGATGATTTACTTGAATGGGAGAAACTTGTGTTTGATCAGGTGCTCTGGAGGTTTGAGGTTTCTCTGCCATGACTAAAGTTTCGATGACCTGTATCTCAGGTTCCTTTCCTTTGCCTTTTGACTCTGCTGCAACTGATGAACTGCCTTCCTGTAATCTCTGCTGTAGATTTGCTGCTGAAGAAGTGCCAATGTGAGGTACCTGCACTTGACCACAAGATTCTAGGTCATACTTCTTCTCAAGATCTTTCATAATTTTGTTCATTTTGTCTTCTTCACTTTCTTCCTCAACTAGTGTTCCTTCAACCCATTCATCTTGATTTGCATATTGTTCTATTTCAGGAATCTTGTGGTGCATGTAAGGGGATGATTTGTTCTTTATTCTCTTTTCACAGATAAAACCAAATGGATCATAAGGAACCCAACGAAAACTTCTTTGGAACTTGCAATGGTTTTGTAGTATAATTTCTGCTTCTCGCTCAACATCCCTAGAGTTGCATATGTAGGGACCTAATTGACTTTTAATCCTGAGTTGGGCTTTCTTTTTCACACTACAAAAATGAATCACATCTGAATTATTCATTTGCCTGAAATATTCCAAGGCAAAAAGTCTCATGGGCACATATCTTGGCAACTTGAATGGATGCAATTCACATCCATAGATTCTAATGACTGAATGGTTTTGATATAAATACCAATCTCCAACTTTATATGTTCTTGAAAGCTGCAAGGTCTTCTTGATTTCATTACTGAGCCTTGGAGGAGGGATTCCTGCCAACAAGGTAGTTGCAGGATATACAAAAAGATCGATGAACTCAGTATAGGAATAGGGAGAATCATAGGAAGAATGAATTATGGGAGACCAAAATATAACTGACCTAGGGTTTCCCTTGGCATCAAGATTTTTAACAGGGAAAGGGAACTTCTCTGATTGATAGTAGATAATGAGATGATAAATAACTGAGGAATATTTAAAAACTTTCTCATCATCTAGCCTCATGAACTGGTCATGGATCTTATTGGCTATGAAAGAGGCAAAGTCATATTTAACTTCAGGAGGTTGCCCAGGAGTAAAGATAGACAACAAAACCAGGGTTATTTCATCAACATATTCACTGGTATTGAAACCCAAGACAAAAGATATCATATTTAGGATGAGCCTCCCCAACTTATTGAAATAATAAAAACCATAGGGAGGAGGGCCCTTAGGTTGGTGTTCAGGCAACATGAAATTCTGACAAATGGACTTCAATTTTTCTGGGGTCAATTGATTAGACTTTTCAATCAGTTCTTCCATAGACAAAGGTGCTAGCTCTTGATCTGGTTCAAAATGTAGCATTGCATTGATAGCTTGGGGAGTAATGGGGAAAATAACACTCTGGTCAGGGGATATTACAGCTCTTTGAGTGGGATCATAGTTAGAATGGCAATAGTGGATAATTTCTGGGAAGGAAATGACTGAGGGGATGAGATATCTCGGGAGATTGGATTCCCACAACCCAATGACATCTTGCCCCTTCGAATAATCGTCTCTGTAGCGACAATAACTTCGAAGAGGACTTTCATCGAAATGCAAGTCTTTAATCTGAAAATCTTTATCCACTAAGGGTAAATATTCTAACTCTCTGTGGGGGGCATTCAGTGGAGTCACATTCAGGGCTGCCGGGGCTTCCATTTTGGTTCTTGTGGATTCAAAACGGAAGTTTCTGGGTTTTCTTCACAGACCGGGCGTGATTTCAGTTTTAAATGAAGGAAATTAGCACAATTGCAGTTTCAGGGGAATAATTCACAGTTTTAAACCTCAGGGAATGATCTTAGCGATAAGATTTAATCACTAATCCAGTGAAAAACAAGGAAAACAGAGTTTCTTTGAAGTTCGGAGCGCAATAGAATAAATACCTGTTTCTTGGAGGCAAACTGGGTTTTAACAGGTATCAGGCGATGGCAGGAGGATACTCGAACACAGGTCCAGCGGAATTCTGGAGCGAAATCAAATAGAACAGTAGATTTCAGTGGAAATTTGAAATTCGTAGCAGAAGGCGCAGTCGCGTTTAAATGATGAAAATGACATAAAAAACACGAAAATTTGTTTTATTTCCAAAGTCAAAAAGGGGTTTTTATTTTTTCGAGGAATGACGTCATATTAGTACGGGCTGACGTGTGGTGGGGGTTGGGCGGTAAGCAGTAATTCCCGCACCACTTATGAGCAAAGGTGGTATTAAATGAGAGGGCAACGATTCCATTGGGTGATGGACGCGTGGCCGGTGGACTATTTCAAAACCACCAAGTCCCCGCGCATTAAAGCTCTGACAAGGGACGGCTGGCGGAATTGATATGGAGCGTTGATCTGTGGGGGGGCGATCCAACGGTGGAAGGGACGGGGAGATGGTGGGGCGTTATCGTGCGGGCCCGGCGGGGTTTTAAACGCGATTATCTTTATTAAACATCCCGGGGGGCGTCTAATAGGCGGAAAAGTATGGTTATTAATTAATTCTAATAATTAATTAATCCCAATGGTTAATGAAAATAGGGGTCGCGACGGGTTCAATTATGGTTAGAGTGTCGGGTGGGATGCCAAGTGGATGAGCCACATGGCATGGGGGTTTTCCAAAGTTTTGGTTTAAAAAATAAAACTTCAGGTTTATCCTTTTTTGTGTTAAACATATAGAATTATATGTTTAAATATTGTTTCGATATTTTATATTTATATGGTAATAAATAAACATTATCTAATTACCATAAGGGGCAGGACTATGATATAAGGAAATATTTAACCAAAGGGCGTATGATGCGGGTTTTCAATGATTAATTGGGAAATAAATACTTTGGCTAAACTTTATAATAGAGGGGTTTTTTGGATATTTATATAAAAAGATTTATATACTTAGGATAAGGCATTTTCACTAGGGATTTAGTAAATAGAGTTAAATGTTAATATGACAAAGGGACAAGGGAACTCAAAATACTTAACATATCTAACAAAGTGAAGATTTCTGAAGTAAATTACCATATCTCAATTTCAACACTTAGACTTAGAATAATAAGTAATCTTGAGGGTTTATTGTGGAATTTTGCATGATTTTCCTAAGCAAAATAGGATTTTACTTAGGAAAAGGTAAAAAGGTGAATGATTATAATGACAAATAATCTCAAGTACTTAGGTCTTTTTTGATCATTAGGCCGAGGGTCCGGTCCCTCCAAAAGTCAAGGAAATGCCTTGAGCCCCTTTGACCTCCAAATACCTTAGCACTTTGGGGAAATTAGTAAAAACTTAGGGAGAAAGTGATGTGGGAAGTTAATGATTTTGACTTTGCTTTCTGTGATTTTTCCAGTGCTTTTCTTGCTTTCAGTACTTGTGATGAAGGTAAAATATTAACATATTTAGCACCATCATTCATCATATGAAACTTTGCAACACCATCTACCTACCCTATCTACTTGACACTACCATTTTCTCTTCTTTATTAGGGTGCATTTGGACTTGCAAACCCTTATCAACCTTTTTCTTTTTACATGGCCAATCTATCTAATTCTACCCTTATTACATCCAAGGTCTCAGATTAAACTGTTGAGCACCTCTTATTAACTCTACCTATCTACTTATCTGCCAAGATTAAACTGTTTGGTCAGATATTTATTCTCTATTCTATAACATGAAATTGAAACATGAATGAGTCAAGTTTATACAGTTTGACTCTTCATAAATTGTGGCAAAGTGTAACAAGCTGCACACAATTACTTATTTACAAAAAATGAAATAGTAGTGGCATTTGGACTTGCACACTTTCCTGGTCTATTTTTGTTTGGGGTTCATTTCTTTCACTTTTTTGACCATTTTATTCTTTTACCCTTTGATTTTTCTTTTAGGGTATACCCTCTTTACATTTTTTTAAATTTTTTTGATTTTTTGGTTTTTCAAGAATATGGAACACCTTTGCTCAAGAAAAAGGTTTGAACATATTCCATAGTTCAATCAATACAATCATGAAAAATGACACCTATTGGTATAGGATTCTAATGTAAGGGATCAACCCTTCAAGCATAGATCTAATCTGATAACATATTTCAGCCATCTATTTTTCAGATCTAGCTTCATATCTATATTTCCCAGCAGATCAAGGATCAAATCCTAGGGAGGTGATTTTCCAAAGTTATAGATCTGGAAAATCCTTTTTGGATTATCTTGGGAATCCATCACATTAGCCAAATCTTGAATCTTGGCATCATCTAAGCTTCAGTTTTGAGTAGATCTACATTTTCCTATTCAACCTACAACTATATGTTCATATTTTGCTAAATAGACAACACATTATTTGCTTCAGTGCCTCTCCAGTTACGTTGTACCTATTGTATCATGCTTTTTGGGTGATTCTAGACCAACTTTTTGGCTAGATCTACTCACATTTTGTACATTGTGTAACTGATTCTTCTCCAATATAATAAAATGTCTCATCTTCTCAATGAATTCTGATGTTGTCTTAAGATTTATTGTTTATCTTGCTACAATTCTTATATTGTGTTTAAGTATTATTAAATTCTCTCTTTCGGGATATTACAGTGGTATCAGAGCATGATGTTTGGCTCAGCTTCTGGACACTTCACCTTTTTCATCTAAAGAAGAAGCAGATAGATGATATTTATCATGGAGGAAAAAAATTCTGCCACTCATTTCTGTAGATCTGTGCAATATCTCTCCAAGGAGGTCAAACAAAAGAAAGAGGAAAGGCAGAAAGAAGATCCAAGAAGAAGATGTGATAAGGAAGGTCTCAACACTTCCTATCAGCAAAGAAGAAAACCATAGAATCCTAGATCTCCTCATAGATCCACTATGCCCACTTTCTTTGAAGAAGGTGAAGGGTGTAGAAATAAAGGAAGGAATGAACCTGAGACTCATGAGACTCTCAGTCTATATCTTGATGAGTACAAAGCACAGTCTAGAGTGTTCAAGGAGAAGCTAACTCTCCAATAATTCTTCAAAATCAACAAAGAAATAGGATCCTATAGCAGCAATAGAAGAAAGAGGCATAATAGATTATATTTGGCTACATTTGATGGATCTTCCTCAAGCACTATTAAGGCTTGGAGGAGAGAGTTAGATGCATTTTTCAGACTAAATCCTATAGCTGAAGAAGAGTTTGTTCAAATTGCAACACTTCATCTTTTATATGGAGCTAATGATTGGTGGTTTGGTCACATGGAGCATGCAAAGGTGACTAAATATTCAGATTTCTTTCACAAGTTGAGAAAGAATTTTGATGTGAAGAAGATAGAGATGTGTCACAAAGAGACATTTCCTAAGGTGGAGGCTGTCAATCTTGTCACTCTGTACAAGAGGTAACTACAGTCACCACCAACTGCAGAAGTACTTGCATGCGGAGAAGAGACTCTTTCATCTTTGCAAGATGATATTGAGCTCTTGACATATAGAGTCCCATGCATGATTCAGGAGATGCATGAGGAAGAGAAGGAAGATTCTAGCACTGGTACATTGGAAGAAGAGTAGCCATCTCTCTTACCAGTAGTTGGAGACACCATTGTCCCGGTTGGAGGAACTCTTGTGTTTTTTAAAGAGGTTCCCACATATCAGTTGATCCAAGGTATGCATACACATTCATCACCTATTGTTTCAGTAGATCTTATTGAAACTTATGGGGACATGCCATCAGGGCCAATGCATGACCAAGGGTTAGAACATAGTGCTAATTTGAAGCAACAACATATGACAGCGTAGAGGACCCTTGATCTAATCAAGGAGGAGATGAAAATATATCCTAGTTTGTCATGGATGAACTACATTCAACCTCTTGAGTTGAAGTGTAGAGTTTCAGAAGAAGGGATGAGCATAATCCTTTGTACAATGACTGGTTATGAGATCAGTATTGTACCTTTCTTTGAGACAGTTTATGTATTACCTTGCTGATCTATAGCATTATCACTTAGAAGTAGTGATAATGATGAGGCCCCATTATTCTTGGAGCATTCTGGAGGTAGCTTCACTCATGAATCAATGAAGGACAAGATGATGAATGGTAGACATCTAGATATGAGAAACCTTTTCTCCTTTCTTGATGACACTTTCTCAATGAGCACCTCATAGCTCAAAGAGATACTTCTACCTATAGCAGATCCAGGACCTCATTGGTTTTGGAAGGCCATGGATGAGAAGAATGTCTCATTAAGAGATCTCATTAGAGGTTCACTTCAACATTTCATGAAGTGCAAGGTTCTTCACTAGTTTGGGGAAGATGGTATTCTACAAACGGCGGATACCATGATTATGCAACCCATCATTCATCTTCCATATAGGGGTGAGTAGATGAGGAAGATAAGCAAGGGGTTGCATGACCACTTGTAGATTTATATGGGCCAGCAAGCTTGGTTATGTTGGTTTCCCTTGGGAGGTTCTTGTCACTGCCCAAAGGCTCCTATTTATTTGATCCATGCCTTGAGGAACACTTATGAGATGAAAAAGGAGGCATGGTTGCGCTGGCTACTCTTGGGTGACTATGGTTACCAACCAATAGCTCATATTTTTCTGATTCATGCCTTGTGTATTAATGATAGAATGCAGGAAAAGAAGGCATGTTCATTTTGGTTTCACTTAAGAGAGATTGGCCACCACATAACATCTCCTATGTCTATGTGTTTTTTCTTGGGTAAATCTTGGAATGTTGCTCTCATGATGTGCATTGATGATGTTTATTTGTATTGGTATGATGTGACATTCCATATGTCCATTAGTATGTTTTTGCTTCATGATGCACATGAGGAGGAGAGGAAGCAGCAAGATCTCTTGTTTCTTTGGTTGCTTTTGGGAGAGTTTGGCTTGTCCATCTTACATGGAGGAGATGGAGGATGGCAGCAAAGGGCCTTACTCCGGTGGTTACTATTAGGAGAATATGGTTTGACATCTTTGTCTACCCATATAGCTCCTTCCCTTCTTCTTTTGCATAACATTCGAATGATGCTTGGATCCAACAAGGCCAACAGGGCTAAGTATGAGAGCATATCAATGCTCAATCAAATTCATGAAACATGGGATGGAAAGATGTACTATGTGCTTTTCCTTTGTGAAGAGAGCCACCTTATTTTATGCACCTCATGCATTGATGATGATGTTGGACATCATATGGTTGTCACTTGGTACTTCATGATGGAAGGAGGACATCTAAGTATACAGTTGGAGGTCATTCTTTATCTTTTTTAAAAGACAACTTTGGAACCAAACATGCATAATACATTGCAGTAAATGGAGGGAGCCTTCCTTATGTGGATGCCATTTGGAGGGGAATAGATGGCCTTGCATCTACTTTTGGAGTTTCTTGAGGACAAACAACATTTTTCTGGGGGGGACTATAATATTCCCAAATTTCCACATCATATTTGGAATATTAGAGTCCTTGATTTTCTTAATGAATTAAGTAAATAAAAGGGTGGAGGGACCCACAATCCTCAATATGAATAAATATCCACTTTTGTGTGTGTGAATGTGGATTAATTAAGCATAGATATGCATAATAAGGTAGTTGAGCAACTACTAATGTGAATGAAATTGGAGAATTTGTCTCATTAATGAGATAGATCATGGAGATTGACACATTCAACTGAGATCTTGAAGAGATCAAACAGAAGGTTGATTCAGTCAACTAAGATCTTGAATATGTCAAAAAAAATATCATGAGACACTCATGATAAAGTGATGGATGATGATGTGCAAACAAAGCACACTTGATGGAGAAGGTGTACATTGCACCTAGTCATGATGGCTGATTTGGTCAAACAGCATAGTCCACTTGGAGGATCTTATCCACATACACTGCGCAGTATAGATGAGGGCCAAGGCTTGGGAAGGCTCAAATATTATATAAATAAGATGAAGGCAGGGATGAGGGAATTCTGATTATTCTTGATGTAAATATATTTTCATATCTGGAATTGTCATGTGACATTTCCACTGCTTTCTTAGGATGTTTAGCAGAGATTGCAGGTGTTGTTTAGCACAGGTTTTTCCTAGTTGGGAATCCCACCTCTTTCTTAGAGAATCTCTAGAAAGATTCTTATACTTCGTTCTACATTAGGTTTTAAGTGCCACATCTCTTGTCCTACTTTCTATAGAACATCCATATTCAGAAATTTCAGATTTCTGAAGATCAGTTTGGAAGGAGAAAGTTGTCTTCAATACTTTAGCTGGACAACTGGTGAGGGATTATTCCTATCACCTTGGGCTTAAATTCAGCTTCCCAGAGCTTCATTTCAGATCTATCATCAGGCCAAAATTTATTAACCTCCCAGCAGCAGTACTTCCTTAAGGAATTACGCTGTCTATCTTGCAGATCAAAAGGGAGGAAGGAAGTTGCTAGTATTTCAGCTAGCAACCCTATCAGGGATCATTCCCTCACATTTCCATTAGTATTTCCATCATCCTGGAGGTTATTGCAGCATTTTTTAGTAGTAATAAGGCCTCTCTTTCCCTCATAGCGAAGTTTCTAGAGGCAGTTGTGTTGCGAAAACTACAATGATCATTGGAGGATTAAGAAGCTAGATCTAGAGCTTCTAGATCATAGATCTGAGGAAGGGATCAGCCCTTCAAGCATATATCTCATATGATAACATATTTTAGCCATCTATTTGTCAGATCTAGCTTCATATCTATATTTCCCAGTAGATCAAGGATCAAATCCTAGGGAGGTGATTTTCCAAAGTTGTAGATCTGCAAAATTCTTTCTGGGTTATATTGGGAATCCATCACGTTCGCTAGATCTTGAATCTTAGAATAATATGATATTCAGTTTTGAGTATATCTGCATTTTCCTATTCAGCCTACAACTATATGTTCATATTCTGCTAAAGGGACAACTCAGTATTTTCTTTAGTGCCTCTCCAGTTACGTTATACCTGTTGTAGCATGCTTTCTAGGTGATTCTAGACCAACGTTTTGGCTAGATCTACTCACATTTTGTACATTGTGTAACTGATTCTTCTCCAATATAATAAAATGGCTTAGCTTCTCTGTGAATTCTGATGTTGTCTTAAAATTTATTGTTTATCTTTCTGTAGTTCTTATATTGTGTTTAAGTATTACTGCATTCTCTCTTTTGGGATATTACACTTTTCAAAGATCCTACCCTCATGGGTCTTTCTCCTCTTCCTCCACCCAGAACTACTTAGGTCAACATGATCTCCATGTCTTCTAATATGTGGGTCATCCCCTCACCCAAGAATATTTATTTTTTTGGTGACTCGACGCCGCTAAGCCCAATAGAAATTGATTATTGGGAACTTATTTCAGCTTCAACTCCTCCACCTTCTCGTCATGCTCCTTTCAATATGTCTCTTGACACGTATTCTCAATCCCCTTGGCTCGGTGCTTCGAATTCGCTCGATCCCTTAAAAGAAACATTCCCCACTGATGAGGCCATAGTGGAAATTATGTCGCTCAAGGATCCTCCTTGGGATGATAGTCATAATCGTTCCTTTTTCATGCTTGGCCTTGGGGCCATGTCTACTTGTCTTGAGAATTTTGCTTCCCAAGTTCCTTCTCATCTGCTTCAAACGCCCATCCTGACACATGAAGTCTTTGTGGAAGGTAACTTAGGGAAAATTATGCAAACAATTCCTATCGACATCTCCATCAAAATAGGGGTTGTCGAGAACATCCACATTGGGGTTACTTGTTCTCCTAATGAGATCGAGGTCTACACTAGTCTCTTCCACGAGTTTCGTGACATTTTTGCTTGGTCTTATGAATAAATGCCTGGCATCAATCCAAGTATAGTTGTGCATGCAATTCCTAATTATCCTGGTAGGAAGCCTATTCGCCAACGTCTTCATCCCTTGCACCCTAGAAAGGCGGCTGCCATTAAGGGATAAGTTGAAAAACTTCTTAAAGATAGCTTCATTTACCCAATTCCCTGGACGTAATGGGTTTCTAATATTGTTCGTGTGGATAAGAAGCAGGGTACTATTCATGTCTGTGTCAATTACCGTGATATCAACCGTGCTTTCCCTAAGGACAATTATCCCACTCCTTTTATTGACCAGTTCATTGATGAATGTGCTGGGAGTGAGATTTTTTCCCTTATGGACAAGTTTTCTGGCTACAACCAGATCAATATCCTTATGGCCGATCAACACAAGACCGCCTTTATCTGTCCTTGGGGTACCTTCACCTATAAGAAGCTCCCTTTTGGTATTAAAAATGCTGGCGCTACATTTCAAAGAGAAATGTCATATGCATTCCATGATATCAAGTGCATTGTTCAACCTTACCTGGATGACCTTCCAGCTCATTCAACTAAATTTCAAGACCACCCAGATTATCTCTGTCAAATATTTCTTCATTGTAGACGCTATAACATTCAGCTCAATCTGCATAAATGTGTCTTCTGCATTGATTCCGGTAGGCTCTCAGGGTTTATTGTCTCTAAAGACGGTATCCGTATTGATCCCCTCAAAGTTGAATCTATTTTCAATATCCCCTCCCCTTCCTCTTTACATCCGCTGCAAATTCTATAAGGGAAAGCTAATTTCCTGCGACATTTTATACTAAACTATGTTGAAGTGGCCAAAGGCTTTACGTGATTACTTAAGCAAGGCATCCCATTCCTTTAGGATGAGATAGCCCAAACATCCTTCGATGGATTGAAGACGTTTCTTATCAATGTTCCTATGTTGCGTCCTCCCAATTATCATCGTGATTAATCCCTCTGTTTGGTTGCCTCATTTAGCACTTGCCATGGTTCTGGTGCAAGACGACGACGATGGTGAAAAACACGTCATTTACTATTTGATTCGTAATCGTCTCGATACCAAAACACATTACGCACATGTCGAGAAGTTGGCATTAGCTACTGTTCAAGTTGTTCAATGTTTTCGTCATTACATTTTATTGCGCACAGTGACCATGATTTTTTATTGCAACAACATGACCGACATATTGACTTGTCAATTGCTAGGGGGGAAATACTAGAAGTGGATTGTTATCCTCCAGAATTTTGATTTGGAGTTTACTACCGCCAAATTGGAAAAATCATTGGTTTTCACTAATTTGAATTGCTTTCTCCCTTCTAATTTTGCTCCCTCTGGTTTTGAGGAACGCATTCCGGATGACACACTTTTTCTCATTAGCACCCTCGATCCTTGGTACAGTGATATCATCATTTATCTTCATACTTCCACCTTCTTATCTGAGTTGATGAAGTATGCTCGTCGATGCATCTGCCATCACTCGCAACCTTATCACATAGTCAAAAATACTCTCTACCACATCGGAGCTGATTTTGTTCTCTGCTGGTGTTTGACTCTCGAGGAGGATGAAAAGGTCCTCAATGATTGCCACTCAAGTGCCTGTAGCAGTCACATGTCTGGATATGCTACTGCATAGAATATTCTTTGTGCTAGTTATTTCTAGCTTACTATCTTTAAAGATTGCATTGTTACTGTCCACAAGTGTCATGATTGTCAAATTTACCAATGCAAGATGCACACGCCACCCACACACCTTCATCCTGTCATTACCATTGGTCCCTTTGCGAAGTCGAGCATTGATTTTATGACGTGTAACCCTCACTCAGCCAGGGGGCACGATTATATTATCGTAGTTGTTGACTACTTCAAAAGATGGGTCAAAGAAATGCCTACACTTACAGCTAATGGTAAGACAGTCGCACAATTTCTATTCAATCATGTCATTACTAGGTTTGGTGTCCCTTTAGCCATTGCTACCAATCATGGTTCTTATTTTTGTCATTACATGATGGTTGAGTTGACTTCTAAGTTGGGTCTGCATCATGACAACTCAACGTTGTACTACCCTCAGGCCAATGGCCAGGTTGAAGCCATGAACAACGTTCTAGTCACTATGCTTCAACGTACGATTGGGATGCACAAGTTGAACTGGAATCTCATGTTTTTTTCAACTCTCTGGGCTTACCAAACCTCAGTGAAGGATGCGACCAGATTCACTCCATTCCAACTTGTCTATGGTCTGGAATCTACCCTTCTGATTGAATGCAAAATCCATTCTCTCAAGATAGTTGTTTAATTACTGCCTAATACTTCACCAGAAGAAAACTGTCTTCTATATTTAGAGAGGCTTGATGAAACTCACCACTTTGCTGCCTTTTTCATAGAAGCACAGAAAAATCAAGTCAAAGCTCATTTTTACCAGTCAGTTTCCCCTCATTCCTTTGTAGAAGGAGACCTCATCCTCCTATACGACCAAGCTGATGATAAGCTGGGGCGGGAAAATTCCAACCCATGTGGCATGGGCCCTATATTGTTAAATGTGTTTTGCAAAATGGGGCATATGAGCTAATTTATTACGAAGCTTATCCTTTGGATCAACCCAGAAATGGGTTGTATCTCAAAAAATACTATGCATGAGTTTCTCGTGCATGTTTCTTTTGTACGTAGGTGTTTTCTCATTTTTGTACATTTTTGGCTTGGTGTGCTTTGCGAGCAGTTTTCCTGCTTATTGTGTCGTTTCTTATTATGCAGATATCTGTCACTCCTTATGTTGTTTTCGTGGATGGTGCCTCATCCTCACATAATAAGATTTACACAGGAAAATAGGCATATATATATATATATTGAGATTTTGCATCCACGTCCATCATAAGTTCAAAAAATATGTATGTTTTGGTTACATCCTGAGACATCATGTCTCTCAAAAAATATGAAAAAATAAAAGCCGAAGTGTCTATTTGGCATGATGTTCATGGTATTATGTCATTGCCCACACAAGCTGCCTAAATAAGTAGTGAACACGGTTCGACACCCCCGTAGTGTGCCTCAATTATACACGAGGAACATCATCAAATCTCGCATAGTCTGGGATTCTACTGGCAAGTCCCTCTAGGTTGCATACTATTTCCTCCTCGCTTCCCTCACCATGAGGGGCCACATAAAAATCATGAGGAATCCTTCGTGCTCTAGAGAAATTCATGCAGGTCTTTCTAGGCCAACATCTGCAAATTCATGGATTAACATCAAAATATATATAATAAAAAAATCATAATACTCATCAAAATAAAAAAATGAGTCTTACCCAATGCTTCATTCCAATCCTCTCTTGCTGGGAGTGGGAGATCTGCATCACCCATAAAGTTTGTGCCAGAATAGAGCCAGTCCTCCATGACAATCAGTTGTCAATGGAGTCACTCAAATAATTCTGGTCTCCAGGACATCAGTTGACCACCTTCTGATCTAAGCATCAAATATTACCAACAGACCATGCGTAGCTCTTGGGCTGGTGGTGTAGGAACTATTACTTCCTGACGTTGAAAAATTGGTAACCGTTCACAATGAAAAAGGGTAAAAAAATGCTCACAAGAGGTAAAAAAGTAAAAAGTAATTTATTTTTACTATTTTTGGCATTTTATAAACGTTTCAGAACCCTAATTAGTTTTTGAGCATATTTTTCAATTGTTTTTCTATTTTATCTCAAAAAATGGGTTTTACGTGCATTTATTATGTAGCAACAGGTCCTCAACGTGATGGTGATGAAGTGAACGAGTTGCATTTTATTACTTTTTTGGACTCAGTAAAAACACGAAAAAGTAACCCCCCTGGAGTCATCTTTCAGCTCTTTTCTAACTCTCAAAAATTGAAAAGATCATTGAGACTCTTATCATTTTGAACTCGTTAAAGGCTGCAAAACGATATTTACCCAATATATGTTTACCCCTTTTTCGGGCTGGGATAGATTATTTATGAAAATGGAATACCTTAGCCTATCGTGACTAAGAGGTTCTCTCAGATATCGTTTTCTACCTTTTTGGATCTGTGGGACTACCTACGAAAAGGGACTTGCTGGAGTTTTCTTTTCTTCTTCTTTTCAAACTCTCTAATCATGAAAATATGCCTAGTTCTTCCTTTGTCAAACTCATTGAAACCTAAATGACATCGGAAATCGTCACTATGACGTAACTAAGTTCCTCCTTCCTAGGGCTCGTAAAATGTACTAAGATGGATTTTTCCAAAGGACAAACTTATATGACAAGCATATGCTATCCCCTTCATGATTGTTCCCATAAATAATTGGGGTACTCAGCAGCAATGGTGGGGGAAAATGGAACCAGTTCTCAGTCTTGTCGACAGTATGTCCCTCTTGAACATGACACTCGTCGACAGTTCATGTCGGGTTGGGGACATCACATTTCGTCATTTTTTCCTCCATGGGTTTAGGTAATCTATTTTTACCTCTAATCTTCTCTTTGCCATGTCATCATGACCTCACATCCCTTGATGTCAAATGCTACCAAATTCTGAAGTCGTGTCGCCAATATGTTCAAGAGAAGTTTCCTTCTTCAATTTTCAACCTTTGATCCTCTGTTTGGTCCTAATTCACTATCATCTTGTTCCTTTGTCTCATGTCGATGACGTGGGAAACATTATGGCCCTCCTTCGACCAGGTCACTTCCTATCGACTTCAGCTCATTATCTAGGAAGCTGATCTAGAGACTCCCTTCTGGTACCTTGGAGCTTGCATGCCTCAATGAAAATTTATTCGCATTCCTTCGATTGAGTGATTACGTGAGTGTTTGATGCTAGCTCACAGTTCACCTTTTGCAGATTGTACTAGTTGTACCTTCAAATCCATTGTCATTATTAGTGGTTTCTCTCATGCTTATTAATAGCTTTCATCATTGGCTGGTAATGAGGTGGCTTTCATGCATGATCGACTTCAGCTCACTCATTCACATGGTTGAATTTGTACTTGTTCAGGTCAAGATGGAGCAGAAGACCGTGGTTTTGTTTGATAAAATATAGGTTGCGAGACATTTTGGTTTATCATGACTATATGCATGACTCTTATGATTGGATGGCTATGACCATACCTGAGTCTATTTTTTTATCCTTCTTATTGGATGGCTCCATCCATACCTCAAATATTATTTTTATATGTACACCATTATGGATGGTTGTGCCCATGCCACATATTCATGTATCAGAGACATCAGTTGTACTTGTACTTGCAAGTCTTCTGACGTCGGCATTTAGTTTGAGCACATTCTCGTAAAGCATTTCACTCCTCCCTCTCTCTCAGGCCTCTTTAGGGGGCATTTGTTACACAATATTTTGTCACCGTCCCTGCAATCCCCATCCCAAACATTGGAGGACCATTTCAGTGACTTATGTGTATTTTCATACCTTGCAAAAAGTGTCACTACATCCCTTGGCATCTGAAGAAAATTTTCTCTCTTGATCATTCCTGGAGAAGGCTCTCAAAAACATATGATTTTGGGTCGGTGCTTGTAGGAAGTTATGGCCTTGTGTCCATAGAGAAATTAACACTAGGCCTCAAACCCATTGGTGCTCTGTCTCAATGGAATTCCCATGCCGAGCTATTTTTGGAATTTTTTTTAAAATAGAAATGAAGTTTCCATGTCTAACCACCTCGTGAGCAGAGTCATCATGGTTTGTTCCACTGAATAACGTCGAAGTCCTTCCTTTGGCTTCTTGTTTCTTATAATTGAGCAACTCCCTAAAGGATGAGGCCTCCCTTCCACCTTATGATGGATCCCAAACCACCTCTTCCTCTCCTATAAATACATCCTTCTCACATAGTTATAGCTAGCTAAACAGTCCTTACTATAGCTGGTGTGAAGAATAAGGCAGAGAGGAATCCATTTTCGAGAGAGAGTTTAGGCCCATTGCCTCATCAAGTCTGATCCCCGACGAATTCTTGAGACGCGCTTGATTGGACCCGTCAAAGGAGGTTGCAACGTCAAGGCTTTAAGGTTGTAAAATTATTTTCTCTATCATTAATGCAAGACTGGTTTTTTGGTTCTAATTTTGTGTTTGATAGTATGAAAAATGTTTGGTTCTCCTTGACCAATCAAATAGCTGTGAATGAAAATATGTTTTCATATGTTGTCATGGTTCACTTGATCCTTCTGCATGTAAATGTAAATTACCACTAAAAGACTGCGATGTGTGAAGACAAAGATCAGCGGATCACTACTACAAATGAAAACAAAAGCATTAGACCAAAGTAGGCCATCTATCCTAACTCGTTTTCATTTTTAAGCTAGGATTCTGAAAGTCCATCTTGTTCCCTTGTTGCCAGACCCACTCCAGGGCTAAAGGGATCGCCTTTGTCCGCAGAGGGGATTTACCTGCACAACACCTATTTCTTAGAAATAAAGATACTTTTCCTCTCTATCTATTCATTGTTGCCTAGTTTTCAAGCTGAAGATTGTGAAAATGGAGGGAAAATGGAATCATCTCATTGAGCACTATCATCATTATCTGTCACATGTCGCAAATCCATCATGGCTTTGGCCGAAACATCTATGGGTGAAAAACCCCACACTTGGGTTCAAAGCCCACAAGCTACCCTTGTGGTGATTTTCCCTCCAAACCCTAAACCTTAGGGCTTGGAGTACCTCCCAAGCTACACAATTCAACAAGGATTTGGAGGATAAATCCCAGAATTTCAAGGGTTAAGAAATTTCTGCAAGAGAAGAGTTAGAGAGGTTCAAAACTAGTCCTCAATATTCCACAAGAAAATCTATTTTTTTATGGAATATGGTTTCAACAAAAATAATAAGAACCATCATTCATGCAAGAATAAAGAAAAAAATATACGAATACCAAAGAATAAGAATAGAATTGGGTAATGCTACAATTCTGGTGTTCATGGAAACATAGAAGCAAGTTTCCGAAATGGAGAGAACAATCTATCTCATCAAAAGGAGAAGCTACATCAGTCATGAATGCAAAGAATATCTCCATTTGTCAAGTATAATATTCCATTTTATGGTTATTGTTTCTCATGAAATTATTTTTTTCAGAGGGTTATTGACTGCAGGGCACATGCAAGGAATGGAAATTATACCAATAGAAGACATAAGACTATTCCTTTATTTCTTGGTCACATTAGATGCTTTGTGTGTGATAATATTGGCCATATCGCCAATGATTGCAAATTTCCCATGTATTTTAGGAGATCCAACTAGGGAGAGGAGAATATGAAAGGCTAACCGCATAAGAAGAAAAATGATCAAAAGATAAAAGTATGGAGGAGAAAATAACAACAAGGATATTTCACCATAAAATAAGGCCTACATTGTCACAGGGGGAGCATATGGTTGCATTATGAGTTTCATGCAAATTCTTAATTGTGCAGCCATATGGGAAAGAGAATTAGAAGCCAAATATACATTTCTAGAGATGTGTGTGTTCAGGGGGTGTCATTGAGGTTTGAAGCATTATTTTCATGATTTATCTATTTCTATTCCACTATGCTTTTAGTTGGAGCAACCATGTGCATTTGTTGATATTTTTGGAGAAGCTATATGTTTTGGTTATTATTGATGATAATGGTGTTATGGAAGCCATATAATTATTCTTATGTGCATTGTCTAGGTGTGATGGGGGATAACACAAGCAAGGGAGAATTTTTTCTTCCAAAAATATTTTGAATGTGTTCGCATTGTGTTCAAGAAATTTTTTGCTCCTCCTACCAAAAATTTCATGTTGGATGAGATAGTATGGTTGCATGGAAAACTAGGAATGCTATAAGTGTTTTAATTTCTATATCATATTCATGTGTTTTCATGCATTTGTTTTCTCCCATGTAGATCAGATGAGGCGTTGGAGATAGTTCATCTAGATAATACATAGTATTTCTTGTGTTTTCATTTCTAGATGAATCATGCATGATGCTGATATGTATTAGATGGATGGATCATGTGTTGTAGCTACATGGAGAGAATATCTTGCTGCCCATAATATGGATTTATATGTTTGAGAGAGGATGATTTATATTGTTTTTCATGTGTTGTTGGAGGGAAGAGTTATGATGATGGATGTTCATATGTGGAGTATACTTGTTTTGTTTCTCACTAATTGACTAATTGTGCCTCATTGATGATATGTTTCTCACCTATGATGAGGATAATTATGTGTTGTTTCTAATGTTGTTTTTTTATGATGGATGTTGTGGCTTTGTTTTTTCTCTCATTAATATGTGTAGGACAATCTGTGTCCATTTGGATGTTGAACAGGAACAACTATCAGAAGAAAATATCTCAAAAAGGTAACATTACATTTAACATTCAATTTTTCATTATTGTTATTAGGAATTTGTTTGGTGGTTCTTATTATTTGATAAACTTGTGTTTTATCTCTTTTATAGATTGTGATGTGTATCCTAGTTCTTAAAATTAGAGATACTTGTCCTCTCTATCTATTCATTATTGCCTGGTTTTCAAGTTGAAGTTTGGGAAAATGGAGGAGGCTCCAAGGAATGGCCGTTAACTTTAACAAGGTATTAACCTTTTGAAGTTCTAGAAAATTTTATTTTAAACTAACTCATTCTAGACCTTTAATGTAGATGTAGTCCAATTACCCACATTATGGTTCGGGCAGCAAAAATTGGAGAATGTGTAATTGTCATGTGTTTCAAGTTAAGAATTCGCTCAAATGAAAAAATGTACATGGGATGCGAGGTTCAAAAATGTTGTTCCAGAAGAGGATTGTACTGTAATAATATGTATATTGCATGCCAATCCTCTTTCGGCACAACATTGTTGAAGCTCGCATCCCATGTACGTTATTTCATTTGAGCGAATTCTTGAATCGAAACTCATGACAATTACACATTCTCCAATTTGTATTGCCTGAACCATAATCTGAGTAATTGGGTTACATATACATTAAAGGTATAGAATGAGTTACTTTGAAATAAAATTTTCAATAACTTCAAAAGGAAAATACCTTGCTAAAGTTAACGACCATTCCTTGGAGCCTCCTCCATTATTTTTCAATAATAACCTGTCGAATATTCAACGTACATTTAAGAAGTGTTAGATATTCATCATCCCTCATCAACGAACCAGTGTCATATATTCTTCTCCCATCCGACATAAAATATCGTCGGATCCATAACATCTTCGTTGAAGGAACAGAGATAACGTCGGTTATCCGACGTATACAAAAATTGTCATACCGATAGTTTTGTCGTCAAATGAAAAGTCACAACATCGATTGACCGACGTATGATGGTTGGATATTCGACAAACACATCCAACAGATGGATTTCAGGTATGCGACCTTGGTTACAAATTAAAATTTCACCTATTCGACGACTATATGTCGAACAAATTCTCGGTTAGCCGACAGTTTATTTGGTATCAAGGATGGCAGATATTAGACGTAAATGTCTGATGATTTCCTGGTTGTATAATATTTGGCAAAATCCCACCAATTACATCTATGTTTTGGGTTCTTCGGATATTAGACGAATTTTAGTAGTATAACTGACGAAGTGACATCGGATTTTGGCCCCATTTATACTAGTGGTAGTTGCAATTCTATCACCAAATTTTTACATCCCTATCCTCCTTATTAAAGCTAGCCTTTTCCCCCATTGAAAGCATGGTTATGATTAGGTATCTCATGTATAAGAGGAAGTTATACAAGATGGAATCCAAGAGGAATCTTAAAATTTCTTCTAACTCTAGTCATAAACCCCACCTCCGGCACAAGCGATGTTAGCATAAGGATGCCCAATCTTCTCTAGACCATTGAGGGGTAAAGGAGACCATCTTCAAGAATAAGGATAATATTAAAAACATTATTACTTCCAAATTTAAGGATTAGTTATGGGATAATAAGGAGATAAATGGAGAAAGGAAGCTAAGTTATTATAAGGAGGTGATCAACCCCAATCTCAAAAATCAAAATTATCTTTTAGCCTTGACTAGTGCTGAGAAGAAAATGAACATTACAAATATAAGAACTAATTCTCATGAAATTCAAATTGAAATTGGGCATTTAGTCTATTCCCAAAACACCTTGGGATCAAATATTTTTCACCTTTGCGAACTAAGAGGGTTGAATATGAAAAACACTTTCCCTTGGATTTTTGTTATATTCCAAATTAGGAAAAACAAGAATATAGAACATATAACTAGAAATTGCAGTGAAATATCAACACATCAAATGAGAGCATATCATGAAGCCATTATAGCAGAAAATGTGTACAAAATCTTGATTAAAAAGACACTCAAGCTAGGAAAAGCAAGCCTCTAAGAACCCAGTACATGAAACATGAAGAACTGTTGCTATATAGGAATTTTGGAGGCTAAGACAGCGTCATTTTTGCTAGGGATAACTAATGTTGTAAAATAAAGTACATGGATTTGTTGATATATTGCTTTAGAAAATGTTGGGATCAAAGATGTAGGCCTTCTAGCACAATTCCAAGACAACCCAGAAAGGGTTTTTAGAAATACACAAAATACAAAAATGCCAAAATGAAACCCCAGTGCTGAATAATTCTCTAAAAATGGATAATTTTTGGGAGACGGCTAATTTTATTTAGAAATGGCTGATACCCCTCCTCACTGACTTCTCGGATGAAGGGTTGTTCCCTTCACTGGAAAGCAAGGTTAAGAACTTGGGTACTTGACCCTCCACTGCAATGGCCCTGTAAAATAACCCAGTTTCTAAAGGAGACTGCACTATAGGTGATGGATGATGCTTGGACTGATGCCAAATGGTGAAATAATGCTCAAGGATATTCCTTTCTATACTCCCAGATAAAAGTCTATTCCCCTCAGTATAAAACAAGCTCATAAACTGGGTCTCTCAACCCTCCACTGTTGCTACCCTACAAAACAACACAATCCTGAAGGACACTGTGCTATGAATAATGCATGAAGCTTAGTCTGATGCTGGATAGTGGAAATATAGCTCAATGAACCTCTCTTGAGTAGGCACTCAAATTCTGCCAAGGATGAGGGTGGGATTTCCGCTCGAAAACAACCTTATGGTAAACAACACAACATACTCCGCTGAATGCTCTCTGAGCCTCCTAACCCTTGGTCCTACACATTAAATATGCTACTCTCATGTAGACTCCCTCCCACTAACACTTCATTGACCCTCAATAACTCTCCACTACCTCCATACTAGTGTTGTTTATTTGGTTAAATTTGACCCCATCAACATGCTTCAACCTCTATTCACACCTAAGAGTGCTTTATCCGACTGATAAGATGATCCACATTCACATTAGAAGTGGTTTTATTCCTACTAAGGTATTTATGCGTCTCCCTACCCTCTTATTCATCTATCTAAATGATAAAAGAAAATTTTAATATTCCAACTAGCTAAAAGCTAATTAGGAATATTATGCTCCTTCCCTCCCAAATGTTTCTTGTCCTCAAGCAACTATAAGGATGAATGTTGCAAAACCCCTTCTCCTTCCCTAGTGGCACCCACATCCGATAAGCTCCTCCACTGAATCAGATGTTCTCCAATCAATATTCCCCTTAGCTACTCCTCCCAGGTGTCCAAGTTAGCCAAATGGCTCACATCATAAGGAAGTAAGAGATCAATGGTGGAAAATATATGTTGTCTAATGTCCTCATTGAAGAATGGGACATGAAACATGTTGGAGATCTTACTCCCCATGAACATCTCCAATCCATGTGACATTCCAACAACAATGATTAAAACATCATCAACATATGCAATCAAAATTAGAGATGCACTGAATTCCATATGAAATATTGGAGGGTGATAATAGTCCCTCAAGTGTAACTAGCACAATTCTGCTCCTTGCTTCCCTGGAACACAATGTGGAAAGTAGCTTCCCAGCCACTTGCTTTTTGCCCTTATCTGGTCATCTTCCTCGGGGTAGTAACTCATGTTTGGTTTCAACTGAGTACACTCCAAATAAGGTATCATCTTCCCAAAGCCTCCTAGGAAGTGGCCATTCCCATCACTGATTATGGCCCCAAGAAGACCATGAAGGCTAAATAGAGGCTTTCCCTCTTATGGAGAAATGTACTGTAAATGAATGGAAAATTAGTGCAAATAATTTGTTAGTTGATCAGTAAATACAAAGAGACAACCCTTACCATGTATTGTTGACAAGCTGGTGAAGAGGTCCATAAATGAGCTCTCCCATATCTCTACAGGAAAGGGAAGTGGTTGCAACAAAATTACAGGGTGGTTGTTTTCCTCCTCATTCTTCCAGCAACCCATACATGTCCTGATATGTTGGAACACATCCTCCTTGAGACCCTCCCATGAGAATCTCTCCCTAGTGGCCTGATAGGTCCCAATGAAATACTGGTGACCGGAAAGGAGTGAGTCATGTGCTACATGTAGAATCTTCTTATTGAGCTTAGAGTCTCTAGTAAAGAAGATCTGATCTTGGTAATAGATGAATCCACCCATCACTTTATACCTCTCATCTATCATCTATCCATCAAGCACTTCACATGTGAAGTGATTCTTGGAATATTCCACCAATAGCTAGGACTCCCAATATGGATCTATACTCAACAATGATAGCACTACTAGCCTTTGTGAAAAGGAACCTATCACCTTACTACTCCCCTCTTTGACATGCTCAATGCCAAAGCCATATGCCAGAATACTACTATCCTGCTTTTTTTGCCTCCCTTGCAGCTGCTTCTGCTCAAGTAAGGGTTGGATTTTATGGAGGTTAGTCTTCACTTGGAAGCTATTTCCCATCAAAAAATTCCTGAGTTTGACCAATGTATGCATGAATGTCAACAACCCTCTACCATATATTTAGAATCCTTCCTATGTGGAAGTATATTATGACTCTCAAAGGTTATGGAGTAGCCCCCTTGCACCATAATTGTGCCATCATCCACTCCTGGAACATCTCCTCTCAGCGCAGGATGCTTGGTGATAGTTCGTAATACCGATATTGGGAGAATATCCATCTCCTCCTTGAGCCTAACAAAGACTCTCTTCATTGTGCTAGACTCACCCAAGGCTCCCATCTCAACTAGATCTATGAATGGTGCAACTAGTTGTGAGAACTCTTTAACCAACTCTCATTCTGGGTGATCCAGGTGGATATTGGTGGCCACCTGCCTATTCCACTTGGGGCCCCACCATTGTCTCTTTCAATTTTTTTCACAACTTACTACTTTTAATATTTTTTCAAGTCCCGAACTTTCAAAGCTGTTTTGAAGCCCCAAATGGAGATAGTATGTCGAAGTTACGTCTCTAGCAAGTTGAAACACCAATTTACCCAAACTGGGCCAATAGTTTTGGCGCTTCATCTCCTAGTGTTAGGTTTTTGGACGTTTACAATTCTCCATTGTTTCTCCATAATAAATAGGCCCTCGAGCCTCATTGTAATACATTTCAGAGGTCTGTAGTCACCACATTTCTTCTCAGAGATTCGCTACCAGCACCCTAGCTATTTTATTTCCATCATGTTTGTAAGCATATTTTTGTGATTTGATATTAATGAAATGAAGCCTTATTTCCGCTGTATTTCTATGTTTATGGTTATTTTTTTATTCTGTTTCATTCCTGCATTAATCTGGATCAGTGGTATTAGAGCAGTTTTCTTTTTCTCGATCCTTCTTTGCATGTCCCCAACAAGGTCAGGGTATAAGGAGTTAGGGCTTGATCTAGTGGAACCTTTGCAAGATCAGCCTCGCAAACCTCGACGGACGCCTATCAGGGACGAAAAGAAATATGAGGGAGTAGGAGATTCTACAAAATATTGCTCGAGGAGGCCCTCGGAAAACAAAGGAATGCGATGATGGATAAATTTGCCTAGATCATTCAACGACTTCCCACCGGTGGTGCATCTGCATCCAATAGCCACTCTGGAGGCACGACTCCCTTTAAGGTACAAGTAAACCTTGACATTCCCATATTTGAGGGTCAAATAGATGCAGATGTCGTAGATAGATGGTTGAATCTATTAGAAGGATATTTCTCAGTTCATGATTTTTCCGACCATGAGAAGATTATTTTTTCACTCCTCAAAGCTACCCCCCATGTCAAGGATTGGTGGGAAACCTACTGTGAGAAAATGGACAAGACAAAACCCTCTCTGTTCTTAGCCGTACCTACTTGGAATTCTTTTCGAGATGCCATCAAGGAACAATACTATCCTGTGGGGAGCTATGAGGACAAGTACATACAATGGACCACGCTACGGCAACAAAGGGATCAAGATGTGCATGAGCTAACGAATTTGTTCCATACCCTGCGCACAAAGTTGGGTATCAAAGATTCAGAGAAACATTTGGTGCTAAAGTATCACGGTTGTCTACACAAATACATTCAGGAGGAAATGGAGTTCCTTGACATCTCCTCGCTTGGTACGGCATACCAGTATGTTGCCAAGATTGAGCAGAAATTCAAACAGAAGAAGCAAGACTTTGGATCTGTGAATCAAAAGAAAGGGAAAGGTGCCCCAAAATCATAGAACAAAGGACAAAGCCAAGGCATGGTGGCCCAAGACAGCCTGCCAAAGACACAAGAAAATAACAACACCTCGAAGCCAAAGAAGGACACGGAAAAGTGTTGTGAGTTTCATAAGAGCTCCACTCACAACACGAGTGAGTGTCGGGCCAAGCAGTCACTGGTGGCTGAGATGAGGACTTCTGAATTAGATGCATGCTCTGACTCTGAATCAAAACCTGACAAGGTGAATGACAAAGGGAAGCAGATTATTAATACGAAGCCCAACACCATTGTTGCCACCATGAAGATCCAGAAGGAGGAGCCAGAAGATCCAGAGGAGGCAGAGCGTCTCTTCCACTCCCAGATGTGGGTAAAGGGTTCCTCGCTATGGTTCATTGTCGACAATGGGAGCCAAAAGAATCTCATTTCAGCAGATGTCATGAAGCGATTGGGCTTGCCGACCACAGCGCACCCACAACCATACACCATCGGGTGGCTTCACCAAGGATGGGATCTCCGCGTCAACCATCAGTGTCGCCTTTCCTATAGCATCAAGCCCTTCACGGATGAGGTATTTTGTGACATTGCTTCTATTAATGTTTTTGACGTATTATTAGGCCAACCATACTTGTGGAAGCGACATGTTGTGTATGAGTCCTGGCCTTGAGCTGTTATTGTTTCTTTGGGAAATAAATTGTACAGGATACTAGAGGTACCACCGCCTCCCACTATCTCTTTGGTTACTACAAAACAATTCAATAAGCTCATTTCCCGAACCAGGAAATTAGTTTTCCTGGTTATCCGCCCCCAGGGCAAGAAGAAGACTCTGGCCACAACCTCTAGACATGGCTCCTCTACACGAAAAAAACAAATGGACAAGGTTGTGGAGGAGTACGGGGACATCTTCACCTCACCCACAGGGGTGCCTCTACACTGTCAGGTCAAGCACCCCATTGACCTAACCCCAGGTGCACCGCTACCCAATGGACTGATCTATAGGTGCTCTGTCCTATAGAATGATGAAATCAAGAAACAGGTCAGGAGTTCTTTGCGGAAGATGCATCAGGCCATTCCATCACCTCTGTGGGAGCTCGTGCGTGTTGGTACGGAAGAAGGATGGGACTTGGGCTTGTGTATTGATTATGAAAGCGTTGACAAGATCACTATAGAATAAGTGCCCGATCCCGGATTATTATGGACCAACTAAAGGAAAATATTTGACAAGTTGACTTGAGTAGGTGTATCACCGAGTACCCGATCGAACCTACGATGTATGGAAGACTTCTTCAAAGCCGAGGCCTTTTTAAGTGGCTCGTCATGCCTTTAAGTTGACAAATGCTCCTACCTTCACTTGAGGTTGATGGATGAATCTTTACATCCATTCACCCAACTCATTTTGTAGTGAGGTATACTGGATGACATATCAACATCTTGATCGGACTTAGAGCCTCCACCACATCCTGAAGTCCTCTGAGCTTCTTTGTAGCAGCTTAAGGTGTGTGCCCCGGAGAAATGCACTTTGGCATGACCCAGGTTCAATATCTAGGATACATTATTGATGAAAGGGTGGTGCATGTGGATCCAGCCAAGATCCAAGTCATTCGAGATTGGCCAGCCCCAACCACTATAACAGAGCTTCGCAGCTTTCTGGGTCCTGCTAATTTCTACCATAGATTCGTGTTGGGATTCTCTCATGTCACTTGGCCCTTGAGTCAAGTCACCAAGGGAGGAGCGAGAGAAAACTTCTTTTGGTCGGAACCTCAACAGAAGGCATTCATAGAATTGAAAAATCGCCTCTGTTCTGCCCCAGTGCTCACATTACCAGACTTGAAACAACCATTTGAGATCGAGACAGATGCCTCTGACTATGCTATTGGGGCAGTTATTACTCAACAGGGACATCCAGTGGCATATCACAGTGAGACATTGTCTGACACAGTTCGCAAGTATCCCACTTATGACAAAGAAATGTATTCCATTGTGCAAGCTTGTCGACAATGGAAGCATTACATTTTGGGGAAGGAAACAATCATCCACACGGATCACCGGCCCCTGCAGTTCATACAGACACAAGGGAAGTTGCAGAATGATCGCCATCAGAAGTGGTCCACATATCTGCAACAGTTTCATTTGAACATCAAATACAAGAAGGGTAGCACCAATAATGTTGCAGACTGCCTCAGCCGACCACCGATCGTGGTGCTCACCACCGTGCTCAACTCTTGTGGGCACGAGACTTCTGATTGGCCGCTTCTCTATGAGAGTGACCCAGAATTCGGCCACACTTACAAGGCACTCTTGGGGGTATGCAAGTTCCAAATTTTCACCTCCAAGATGCACTTTTATGTCACCTGGGACACCTTTGTGTTCCTTCAAGCGAGCGTGCCAAGATGATATGGGAAGCACACTACAGTCGAGTTGCTGGGCATTTTGGGGTCGAGAAAACAGTAGCAATACTACAGAAGTATTTCTATTGGCCGAACCTTCGAAAGGATGTCGAGAAGCACATCAGATCCTGCACTGCTTGTGCCATTGCCAAACAGACCATCAAGAAGCAAGGCCTATATACTCCACTACCTACCCCTAGTCGACCTTGGGAATCCATCTCCATGGATTACATGTCGGGCCTGCCTTCTACTAAGAATGGAAATGACTGTGTTTTCGTGGTGTACAATAAATTCTCAAAGATGTGCATTATATGCAACTCTGAAAGAAGAACATATCACGGCGAAGCCTTGCTAAAATCTTCTTTGAACGAGTGGAGTGCATTTTGGCATCCCACGGTATATCACATCATATTGTGATAGCGGGTTCAGAGGCTTTGGTCAAACTACCGGTAATCTTGGTTCAGCTCACCGAGTCACAGCTCCTCCCCAAACCAATGGCGAGGCAGAGGTCGTCAACCGGGGATGATTACACATTCTATGCGAGTCTGATTCAGCATCTGTGCACATGGGATGAGAGCCTTCTATTCACTGACACGATTCTCATATGGGGCTCTCCTGGCTCAACCGACCATAGCCTTCGAGGGTGGGCTTGGGATTCCAGCCACTATGTCCCATTGATGTAGCCATGCCATTTGCAGCTTCTCAAGCTGATTCGGCTCATGTATAGTCTGAAGCTGATAAAGCAAACAACTTCATCGAGTGCATTCAACGCATCCGCCAACAGTTTCATGAAATATTGGATAGAACCAATTCTAAGTATAAGCAATGACATGATCAACATTGGGTGCCACACAACTTCCAGGTGGGCGAACAAGTGTGGCTACATTTGTAGAAGGAGCGCCTCATTGGACCCACCACAAGATTCGCCTGCTCCGATATGGGTCATACACCATCACCAAGGTTGTAGGCAACAATTCCTTCGAGCTCAGTATTCCACCATTTCTTGGTCTGCACCCAGTATTCAATGTAGACCACCTTCGTCCCTACTTCCCACCTCTATTGGACACCTCTGACATTACAGAAGAACTCACACCAAAAGAGTTAAACCCAGACTGCATGGAATAGGCCACCACAAACTGTATCATGGACAGGCAAATCAAGAACACTCGCCAACAGAAGATCCAACTGTATCGGGTTGTCAAAGCTGGCCAACTCCTGCACCAAGGCAAGTGGTTCACCAGGGACCAATTTCAATAGAAGTTTCCTCATCTCATGGAGGAACTCAACGTAATGGGGACCATTTCTTCCTAAGGGGGGGGGGAATGATCCAGGTGGATATTGGTGGCCACCTGCCTATTCCACTTGGGGCCCCACCATTGTCTCTTTCAGTTTTTTTACAACTTACTATTTTTAGTATTTTTTCGGGTCTTGAACTTCCGCAGCCGTTTTGAAGCCCCAAACGGAGATAGTATGCCAAAGTTACGTCCCTGGGAAGTTGAAACACCAATTTACCCAAATGGGGCCCATGCTTTTAGCGCTTCATCTCCTAGGGTTAGGTTTTTGGACGTTTAGAATTATCCATTGTTTCTCCATAATAAATAGGCCCTCGAGCCTCATTGTAATACAGTTCAGAGGTCTGTAGTCACCACATCTCTTCTCAGAGATTCACTACCAACACCCTAGCTATTTTATTTCCATCATGTTTGTAAGCATATTTCTGTGATTTGATATTAATGAAATGAAGCCTTATTTCCATTGTATTTCTATGTTCATGGTTATTTCTGTATTCTGTTGCGTTCCTGCATAAATCCGGATCACTGGGGGCCTTCCTAGTGGAATTCCTCCAAATAATACAACATCATGGTTCAGAGTCAAATGCATATCTGAGTGGACTAAAGTGTCCTTTTCCCCACTGTGTAAATCAGGCTCCATATTATGTGCAGAGGCTATCTGAGGTCGATAAGTGTGCATGCCCCTGATCATCTGATGCTTACGACTCTTATTATCTACCCATTCCATCTGCAAAGTCTCCCAATCTATGGTGACTTTCCCCAATGTAATAAACCACTGCACACCCAATATCACATTGGTGTTAGGAATGTCGACCACAAAGAAGTGATCAGTCAAATTATATGTCCCTAAGGTTACTGACAATGCAGGAACATACTTCATACACTACATGGATCTAGCTCCTGGGACCAAAGCTGAGAATCCCTCAAAATCATCAGTGGGTATTGCTCTCCTTTGTACTAACTTAGCATCAATAAATTTGTGGGTAATCCCATTGTCAATCAACATTGATACTCTCTAATCCTGAATTGTACCCTGGACTCTCAAAGTTAGATACTTGGGTACTCCCCGCAAATATGCAAGGGCCCCTCCAACAGGAGAAAATTCCCCAGTCCCACCTCCTAGTGGTGGTGGATCCTCCCCTACTATCACTTTGTTGTTATCTCCTTCTAGCTCCTCTTCTTCTTCCTACTCACTATCAAAGAATACCTTTATATAGTGTGCCTTACCTGCAACACATCGATGCCCCAGTGCCCATAGTTCATGGCATGTGAAGCAAAGCTTCCTTCTCCTCAAGTCTCTTCAAACATCGTCACTAAGAGGCCCTTTTTTCTAGTTCTCCTTTGGAGGAAGAACCTTCACATCTTTCCCCTTTGACTGAAAGGGTGGCCTTTGCTGGAATGGAGCTCTTACTCTTGGAAAAGCATCTTGTAAATCTATATCCCTCTCAATAGAATCTTGGAGAGTATTTGGTTTAGTGGATTTAACCAACCCATGCAGAGGCTCTACTAGCCCATCAATGAACATAAACCTCTGTTTGTAGATAATTAGGCTGGCAAAAGTTTGAGAAATTCATGATATAAGATCTCGATTGCAGCGTGCCATGAGCTTGGCTGGCTGATAAAGGTGCCTTTGGATCTCTTGATCAAACCTCCCTACTAACCTGCAGGTGAACTTTGAATATCTGATCTCACATTGGCATGCCCCGATATATAAAACCCATGAAACCTACAATCCCATGTGCCTCACCTTGAGGTGGTAGGTCCTATCTCAATGGCTAATCTGGTGTATGGTTCAATGAAAATGAATATCTAGATTTCTCCACCCAAGACTTGGTTGTGCACTTGGATGACCCATCAAAAGCAGGAAGAAAAAATCTACCCATAGTGCACTGCAGATCATTGTTCTACATGTACACTCCACTTCTATTGTTGTTTCGGGGTCTCTTATTGTCCTTGATCTGAAAAAACTCCTAAAAGTTCATATTATCTTTGAATCTCTAAGATTGAGACTCATGCTCTAGAAAACAGTCTTCAAGAGTTTCTTGTTCTTGGGGTCCTCCACCTCCATTTCCCACTGCTATGACAGTAGGCATAGTGGAGTGTTGGGAAACTTGTTGCCTTACTGGTTGTTCATACCAATGATGTGAAATGCCAGAGCTTTCTCCATGTAGAGACCCTCTAGGGGATTCTTTGTGTTTCTCCATCCTCATCTACTTGATTTCTCGGGCAATATCCTACATGGTTTGGAGAAGAATCTTGGGAAACTCCTTTTCATCCATCTCTCCTGATATTGGAGTTTTTCCTTTGATTCCTTTGGGGTCTATATAATCATATCCCCGGTTTCTATTAAGACATCGCTTCCCCTTTTCTCTGAGAGGAGCTTCTTCTTCTGATGGAATAGTTGTTGTACTACATAGGCTGAGCCAAGATTATGCTCTGGTACCACTATATTATTCCAAAATAGGAAAAACAGGAATATAGAACATATAACTAGAAATTGCAATGAAATATCAACACATCAAATGAGAGAATATCATGAAGCCATTATATTAGACATTATAGCAGAAAATGTGTACAAAATCTGGAGGAAAAACACACTCAAGCTAGGCAAAAAAATCCTCTAAGAATCTAGTACATGAAACATGAAGAACAACTACTATATAGAAATGTCGGAGGCTAATACATCACATTTTTTTTCTGGGGATAACTGTTGCTGTAAATGAAAGTACATGGATTTGTTGATATAATGCTTTAGAAAATTTTGGAATCAGAGATCTAGGCCTTCTAGCATAATTCCAAGACAACACAGAAAGGGTTTCCGAAAATACACAAAATGAAAAAATGCCAAAATGCAGCCCTAGGGCTGAATAATTCTCTGCAACTGGATAACTATTGGGAGGTGGCTAATCTAATATAGAAATGGTTGATACCCCTCCTCACTGACTTCCTAGATGAAGGGTTGCTCCCTTCACTAGAAAACAAGGTCAAGAACTTGGGTACTTGACCCTCCACTACAACTTCCTTGCAAAATAACACAACTTCTGAAGGAGACTACATTGTAGGTGAGGGTTGTTGCTTGACCTAATTCCAGATGGTGAAATAATGCTTAAGGAGCTTCCTTCTTAGCCTCCTAGATGAAGGGCTGCTCCACTCACTCGAAAACAAGCTCAGAAACTGGGTCTCTCAACCCTCCACTATTGTTGCCCTGCAAAAAAACACAATCCTGAAGGAGACTGTGCTGTGAACAATGCATGAAGCTTGGCCTGGTGCCGGATAGTGGAAATATAGCTCAATGAACCTCTCCTGAGTAGACAATCGAAGTCCCCCGAGGATGAGGGTGACATTTCTGCTTGGAAACACCCTTGTGCTAAATAGCACAACGGACTCCGTTAAACAGCTGAAGCATAAAAAAGTCATAAAATACCAAGACATAAACAATAATCAAAAGCCTTCTATGGCTGCCATCCCCTTCCTTATATGCTTTGTGAGCCTCCTCACCCTTGGTCCCACACATTAAAGATACTACTCCCATGGAGACACCCTCCCACTGACACTGCATTGTCCCTCAATAACTCTCCACTACCTCCATACCAGCGTTGTTGATTTGGTCAAATTTGTCCCCATCCATATGCTTCAACCTCTATTCACACCTAAGAGTGCTTTATCGAGCTAATAAGATGATCCACTTTCACATTAGAAGTGGTTTTATTCCTACTAAGGAGATTTATGGGTCTCCCTACCCTCTTATTCATCTATCTAAATGACAAAAGAAAATTTTAATATTCCAACTAGCTTAAATCTAATTAGGAATATTACAATTTCTCAACTCTTACTTGCATTCATTCTAATTTTCAAAATCTTTGCCGCACTACCAACCTTCTTGACTTGATAAGTCAGCAAAACTATATCGATCTAGGAATGCTTCTCTCCCTTCTTTTCAATCATAGATATAAAATGTTAAATAATCACAAATAATCTCTTACTTTCTTAAGGTTTGATAGACCATATTGGTCTTAGTGGACTTTAATCCTCATCATCATTATGAGCACCATCATTTTCTTCATCATCGTCGAGTTGATAAAAGACCAATCTTTCCTTAAAACTTGGATTACTTGAATGAGTAAAAAATGAATTCAATTAATTGTAGCTATTTTGGATGTTAAACTAGTGGTAGATTGTAATTTCTTCTCAAAAGGATAAATTAACCAAAATTTATTCTCTTATTAGTGAGCATGTAAATGAGTTGAATAGTGTTATTCAATCAAACAATGACAAAGTAGAATAACATGTTCTAAAGTGAATTAAGGTTGAAAATTCATAAAGAAGTTCAAGATTCATTTTAGGTAAATGAATAGTAGGGAAGTTAGAAGGGAAATATTGATTGGGAAAATCTATAAATAAAGTTGTTGAATGAGGATAATTTTCTTTTCTTATTGTCAACTAATTCTTAGAAGAATAAAATGATAAATATTGTTGTTATTTATACATTGATGGAAGTTTTCTTTCTCTATGTGTGATTGTTATAATTTCTATTGTATCTATTTACTCAACAAATTATAAGAAAATCTATTTTGTTTATTTATTTATTTTATTGTATCCAATATATTAAGCATTTGCTAAATTTCTATTGTTGGAACAAGTGTGTTACTCACAAACTATTGCATTTGTCAATTATGTGCATAATTCAATTAGAGAGCACTTTGTTTGGTCTATGATGATGTCAATGATGTCATTACACTTTGAATTTGGTCATTGATATGATTACATTTTGAATGCAGAAAAATTATTTTTTTCCTAGAATAGGTTCCAACTTTTATACCTACATTGCATATTAATAATTTTTTTAATTTCATAAAACCAAAATTTAGAAAGTTATGCCGCAAATCAAAAGGCTGACTTTAAAAATAAATTTTAACTAGACACTTTCCGTGGTGAGTATGTGAAATTAACCATGGTCATTTTCCTAGATTTTAACTAGACACTTTCCGTGGTGAGTATGCGAAATTAACCATAGTCATTTTCTTGCCTCAATTTTACCAACATAGTAAGTAATAAAATAAATTAAAAGAAAATATGAAAATGTCACCAAAGATGGATAATTTGGATAATTATTAAAATATGCAGGGAAATTGGAAAACTTGGAAATATGTATTTAAAATAGGAAGTTTGAGACATTAAACAGGAAAGATATTTTTTAATTACGTGGTGGGAAAATTCAATTTCTCCATTAAACTTCTCTTATGGCAACGAAAAATTCTACCTGGATATACTCTAATAATACGCGACTTCTTAAGAGGAGGGAGAAGAGCATGGCTAATTAAGGAGATATTGTGGAGAGAGACAATAGCTACCTCACACCGTTAGCATGTAGTAATAAAAGAATATTCAGGGAAAAAAAATTGTGGGGAGGAGATTTGCAATCCATTTATTTGTACGCAGCTGGACCCCTTTCCTATCCACAAAGCCTTCCAGAATATCTCAGAAAAATGTAAGGAGGAGCTTTGCAATCCAATCATATGTACCCAGCTGGAGCCTTTTCGTATTTCTGTACTTCTTTGTCGTCGTTCACTTATTATATACAGAGACATGTCTGTCCCACTCATTCACTGCATGAAATGAGTATTTTTTTTTTATTGGGAAGTAGCGAAACTTATTATTATAAGATAATATGAAATGATTACTAATTTACTATACAGAATAATTTATTTATTTTTTCCATTGTCATGAAGACCTGTAGTTTTGAAGCATATTACGGTATCGCTTATTCGGGGATTGTTAAATTACAAAGCTAGTTAACCAAAAATTAACAAGTCAAAGCACCAGCTAACCTGGAAGGCAGAATCGCCCATCAAACGATTTGAAAACCTAAAAGCTTAGTTCAAAGAGGCAACAATTTAGTCTGAAAATTTTAATAAGTGTTTAAAAAAAAATTAGTTAAAAAAAAACTTACAGAATAATTTAGAAATTTCTGTAAGATTATGAAAAATTTAGATAAAGATTTTTGAAAATTTGGATAATAGTTGTTGAACTTCAGTATTTTGGGTGCTCTAAAAAATTTTGATGGTTAAATCTATTTCTACCATAAAAAAAATGCAAATCAAACACTCCAACTATTTGATTTTTTGAAAAAATATTTACCATATTCTAAAAAGAAACTATTCTAACAAAAAAACTGTTTGTCTGTTCTATTATGTTGAGTCCAATAGACAACTCCTTTAAGAAAATTTAGATTAAAATTTTAAATACCCTAAATAGTTTGACTATATTGAATCCATTCCTAATATATATAAAAAAAAATTCAAACACTTTCAAATTAAATTTCTTCAAAACTAAATTGTAACCTCACAACACCAAAAATCTAAATATAAGATATTCCGTAGCTACATGTCTCGGTCGACCTTTAATGTATCAAATTAACGAGGCAGTTTGAGTGTCATATCAGACTGATAGGGCTACCATAACCTGAGTGTGAACTGAAGGTATTTGGTGGATCTCGAGGGTTTTTTTATTTCGATTGGATATTTTTATTTTGATAGCGAAATGCTTCATTGTCCATAGCTATTACTACCAGAAACTGCCAGAGATCTCTGGCTTTCTGCGTCCAGGAATTCAATGCACTGCAGTAAATAAATTAATATCACGGTAACTCTAACCTGGTTATTTGTATGAAAGGATGGTAGTTCCAGCTACCAGTTTTTGCAAGTGGTCAGCCGCGCCCTACGAATGACCGGTGTCATCCTTACAAATGTATTTACCATGGTTAAGAAGTACGTGATGGCAAAGCTTATTTCCTAATATAGTTCGGCGCACTTCGGATACCTAATAGTGATATTTATAAATAAGTGAATATAGTCCAACTAACTCTGATGCAGAGAATGACCGTTGTATCCCAATACCTAAATGTCTTCATCGAACTAATATTCAAACCCAACGTGCACATGCATATCTGTAGAATATAATTTGAGTCGTAGGTGGGCATGAATCCCCTTTCTAGTCCCCCATTCAACGTCGATTTCACGCAACTCCGTAAATGATCTCATCACTGTGAAAAGGCTAAGACCAGACCGTGTGATATTCTGCATCAGTTTTGTTCATAGTTAGGGTTTCACTGGCCGTGGAGGATGATGATACCGAGGCCGACTATGTATGGAAACAGAGTGGCCAGGCCATGTTCTCTACCTTATGCATGTCGTATATATAATCCCTTTTTCTTTTTCGTTCATGGAGTCGAAGAAGATGGATGAAAAGCGAGAAGTTTCAGAAGCCAGCTCGTGGTTTGGAGCAGCCTGGATACGAAAAAATTGGACGTCGATGAAAGTAAAGGTGAGGATAAATACTTGACCTCTAGATTATTTTTGAGCTGCTTTGTGAATTTTTTTGCATTAGTGTTTGCAGTGCGAGGAATGAGATCAGATAGGTTTAGGAATTCATTTTTTTGACTTGTAGAATTGACTTCAACTGGCCCAATTATGGTTATGGTTGCATAATCATGAAAAATTAAAGATTATCCATCCCATTTTTTTCTTTCATTTAACGAACTCCTTTCTTGAGTCCCTCACCTCTAATCTAAGCGATCCACGCTCTTCTTACAGCATAACTCGACTGCCATAAGCTCAAAACCCTAAGTGACCCATATCTAATTAGCTGAATATAAAGTCAGAGTCACCCCTTAGGGATATCATTGCACATTAATTCTTTCTGCCTTGTAGCATAATTCCACTACCATGCCATAAGCTCAAACACACTAAGCAACCCATATCTGAGCTGAATATCAGCTGAATATAGAGTCATAACTCTACTGCCATGCAACAAGCTCAAACACCAAGCGACCCATATCTGAGCTGAATTTGGAAAAAGCCCTGATAAGGGAACCAAGGAATAAGTGTAACCAATGATATGAAACTATGTTTACCATAGAACTCCTAAATTAATATAATGGAAAACCACTGAGCAAGAACCTCAAATGGCCAAAAACATGTAGTTACGAAAACATAGTTTATGGTGAAATGGTTCCTGGTACAATGCAATGGTGCCATGTAAGTGTAGTTACAATGCCTATTAATCATTTGTTGTAACCTAGGGTCGTTACTTGATCGTCTATACACCCTGAAGCAGAGGTACCTTGATTTCAGAAGCATTCATAAAGAAATTAATGTGCTTTCCTCAATACAATATACATTGTTTATGTGAAAATCAGTTATCATTATATAGCATCTATTAAGGGTGAATTTTACTATAGAATTAGCTTCCCTTCGCCATAATAAGATGAAAGATTGTTTTTTTTTTCATATAAAATTAAAAATACTCGTCAATTGTCTTTATGAATGTTCTGTACTTCCTTCTTTCTTTACGAAGGTATTTTTAAATAATTGTGTAACATATTAGTATTCTTCTACTCCATCTCATCTATCATTTGTATAGCTCTAATCCTTTACCTATGAAGCGATTTCCTTTACTCTCCTTTTGACATGACTCCATCACCAAAAATTCAAAAATACTCAGTGATCAAATTGACTCTCCTTTCGGCGAGACTCCATCATTATAAACTCGAAAATACTTAGTGATGAGATTGTTCATAAATATTATGTACAATGTAATGTAAGTATTGTAGCTATAATGCTTTATATCTCCTTTTGGAGAGACTCCATCATTATAAACTCGAAAATACTTAGTGATGAGATTGTTCATAAATATTAAATATGTACAATGTGATGTATTAAAGTCATGTAAGTATTGCAACTATAATGTTGTATAAATTTGGTTATATATATATATATATATATATATATATATATATATATATATATATGTGAGAGAGAGAGAGAATTTAGGTAGTTAGGATAACAAATTTCTTTTCTAATTTAATATGTTTTTATATAACACTCAACTGAGCTACTTTTATACTGATTTAAATATAATATTTTATTTTTAATTTTTTATTTAATAATTTATAAAATAAATAAAAATATTAAATAAAATAATTAATTTTGATTTTAAAAACCTATATCAAAAAATTAAATAAATACAAATTTTCTCATATTTAATTTAAAATTTTACTTTTTTATTGGTTTATGAGTTTGTTCATGATTTGGAGGGTGGTTAAAACATTGTGAACAAGTAGAATTATAATTTATATTATATTTGTATATCTTAAGTTAAGAAAATATGATATACTAAATAATAAAAATCATATACATTGTTGTAGCTACTTGACATTATTAAAGGAAATTAGACCAAAATGACAAGATGTGCTTAAATTGTCTCAAACACTTAGTTTATTATTTTTATTAAGCATTACTAGATTTTATCAATATTCAATTTTATCTTCCTTTTTATTGAACATGAAAAAGTATAAGCCTGCAATTCTTTTTCTAGAGAAGTGACCTTATTTTCAAACTTCTTGAACTAAAGTTGTAGTATCCATGTAAAATACTATCTATAATTTTCCTCTTATTTCACAAACACTTCCCTTAAAATGATCTTGATTTTCCATATTAATATGGTTATATTTTGTGACACTTCCTCTAACAAAGACCTAATAGCACATGTAAGAGTCCTTATCATCATGAAATTTTCCTATCCAAAATTTTATAACAAAATTACTTCAAATTTTAAATGCAAATATTAAATTTAATTATAAAATTAAAAATTACAAAATGTTTTTATAGTTATTTTATAGTTTTAAAATTTAATTTTTTATTATTTTATAAATATCTACAAATATTTTCAAATATTATGTACATTCATTAGTACCATAAAAAATTATAAATATTATGAATTAGATTTTACATAAATATAATTAAATTAATTTTTATGCTTTCTAAACTTATTATAACTTTTATTCAATAAAAAATTTAATATATTATATATTTTAAATTTAATATTTATTATATAAGAAGAAAATGTCATTGTTCCATTTATATATATATATATATATATATATATATATATATATATATATATATATATATATATAACTTGCTAAAGGCCAAGCGGATCACCCACCTCATTACGCTTAGGATTATTGTGGAGGAATGTCGTAATGATAAATTCAATCTCTTTTGTTGCTTTGTGGGCTTTCAAAAGGCTTTAGATACAATGCCTAGAAATAACCTATGAAATAGATTAGAAGAGCTAAAGGTTCCTTTCGAGTTGAGAGTTGCCATCATAAGGTTATATGAGAATGTAATTTCCAAATTTAAGAGCAATGAGGGGTGGTTGAAAGATATCAAGTGTAATATTGGAGTTAAACAAGGTTTCCCCCTCTCCCTTACTCTTTGGCATTTACATCGACAAGCTAGAAGGTTGTTTAGAGGAAGCAGATTGTGCTAGCACGATCTTAGCTGGAATAGTCATCATCCTTCTTCTCTATGCTGACGATATTGTTCTTCTGGCAAGCTTCCCATTTGATCTTGATAAGCAACTAAGACTTCTTAAGGATTTATGCTCTACCATGGGTATGATTGTTAACACTGACAAAACAAAGGTTATGATTATCAAATCCAAGAAGGACACTTACACTAATTTTTTTTATGACAATAGCAACTTGGAGGAAGTGTCTTCTTACAAGTACCTATGAATTGATATTCATCACAAGCTCAACTAGAACTATAACATTTAGAAAAGGAATAATGGAGGGTAGAAAGCATATTTTGATCTTGAAAATAATTGTAAAGAAGAAAACCTTGTGATGAGGGATAAAAAGAAGCTCCTCTTTGAAACTTTAGTCACTCCTATTATCTTGTATGCATGTGAGGTTTGGGGTCGCAGCATCTCTAGAGAATCCTGGAGAAATATTGAGCAAATCCAGAAGTGTTTTATAACGTATAACCTCAAAATTAAAAACAATACACCCTATCTTATTCTCCTTATAAAAGTGGGGTTTTCCCTATCGAGACCCTAGCTATGAATAGGCTCATGCTATATAAGCACAAAATCAATAACATGGGAGACCATACACTTCCTAAGCTAGCTTTAAATTCCATCCAAAACCACTTGTAGAAATTTGCTGAATAATGATTAATTATCCACCGAGACTATCCTGATCACATGCAATTCGAATTTATATGCAACACATAATCTCTTCCACTCAGATCATCACACATGCAGAAATAAAACAAGCGATAGCACATCAATTCATCATACACATTAACACAGTATGTATGGGGAAAGCCTATAGATGAAAACCCCGCAGCTATATGTGTATATTATAATGGAGAAAACATGGAAAAAAATCAGTACAATACTCCTCACAAGTACTCGGTACTATCTCATGAAGTTACACACAAACTAGCTTGGTTTTGAACAGGTTATTGGTTCAAAACTCACCGCCAATTGCCTTGCCTCTATTGCGCAATCATGGTCTGTCTATATAGAGATCCAAGGTTCGAATCTCCTTGGCTTGACAGCGCAATCATCATGGGAAATTCCTCCAAGTGTGGTGCAAATCTCATGCACAACTGATGTCGCCACCGATAGCTAACTCCACCCTTTCATCTACCTCTTTCACTGGTCTCCACTGAACTGTCCATGCACTGTAGTGAACTGATGTGTTCTTGATTTGAATAATGAGTAACTAATTAATGAATTAAATAATATTTAACTCACTCCACTCATAACTAGTTGATTAGCTAGTTAAACTAATCTCAACCAGTTCAACTAAATTAAACCGAACACAACTCCACTAGCTGTCTCATTAACTCCACCAAACTTCTGCCACTGAAGTCCTAACTGAAGTCAACCATGCATGATGCCATCAAACCTTTGGGAATAGCGTAATTCCTCTGTCAGATGCATGAGCCACTTCCAAGGCTCGAACTGAAGTGCTCCAAGAGAGTAAACTGTTGTTTAGAGTCCAAATATTATTAAGGGTAAATAATATTTGACTTCCCTATTTTTAGGATAGGCAATCTAAAAATAGACTTCGACCTATCGACCTATAGGTCACAAAAATAGAGTCCCATCTATTTTTACCAACATGACCAATACTCCAAGAATAACATACTGCAATCCCCGGACCATGCTCCATATGTCTAAAAATAGACATAGTCTAAAAATAGAGTTTGCGCCAGAATTTGCCTGCGGGCCCACTTAGTGAAGGCGACTTCATTTCACTAAGCTCCATCATCTTGCTGCATTTTCAACACTCCCTCTCAGCAAGATATGGATTATCTGCAACCCCTATCCTGCCTCTGTGGAATTCGAACTTGCTCCTGGTGAGCGCCTTCGTCAGGATGTCGGCATCTTTATCCTCCGTGGGAACATATGAAAGCATCACGATTCTCCGCTGAACACAATCTCTGATATGATGGTACCTGATGTCGATGTGTTTGGACTTATCATGAAATACTGGATTAGCCGAGAGTTTAATGCAACTCTCGTTATCACAGTAGATCACTGTAGGCTCCAAATGCAACTTGAACAATCCAACGAGGATCTTCCTCATCCAAATAGCCTCGCATGCAGCCAAGCTAGCTGCCATGTACTCGGCCTTTGCTGAACTGAGTGCCGCGGATCTCTGCTTCCTGCTGTACCAGGAAACTGTTGTCGACCCAATGTTGAAAACTCCTCTAGAAGTGCTCTTCCGGTCTGTTGGGCTCCCTGCCCAATCTGCATCAGTGAAGCCAGAAAGCTTCGCTCCATCCTCCTGTCTGTACCATAGACCATATCCCTATGTGCCTCTGATATAGCGTAATACATGCTTGCCTGCCTTCCAAAAGAGCTTGGTAGGCTTAACCATATCTTGCGAAAGCTGGTTAACTGCATAGCATATATCGGGTCGTGTATTGACCAGATACATAAGCGACTCCACCAACTGTCGATAGACAGTGGCATCCACTACCTCCGCTGAAGTAGCATCCTCCTTCCTCCAACCACCAGGAAGAGGAGTGTCAACAGGCTTGCAGCCTTGCATGTTGAACCTCTCCAGAATCTCCCGGGCATACTTGCCCTGAGAAACAAACCCTCCACCACAATCCGGTACAGGTTAGGATCCGCCTCACTCTTGGAGAATCCAAGCCCGGTGAAGTAGCTGTCTATCCGAGTGTACCAAGCACGAGGTGCTTGCTTCAGCCCATACAGTGCTCTCTTGAGTCGGCACACATGCGACTCACTGCTGAAGATCTCGAAACCTTCAAGCTGCTCTATGTACACCTCCTCCTCAATAACTCCATTGAGGAACGCAGTCTTCACATCCATCTGATGAATGTGCCACCCCATCTGCGCTGAGAGAGCAAGGATCGTTCGTATGGAAGAGTACCTTGCGACAGGTGCAAAGGTCTCCTCATAATCGATCCCCTCGATCTATGAAAAGCCACGGGTGACAAATCTCGCCTTGTACTTCTCCACACTCCCGTCAGCCGCCTGCTTCACTTTGTAGATCCATCGCGAACCCACCACTGATTTTCCCACCGGTCTTGGGACAATCTCCCATGCACTGTTCCTGACGATCGAATCATATTCTTCGATCACGGCATCAACCCATGCGGGTTCCTCCACAGCTTCCTCAAAAGAGGATGGCTCCATCACAACACATTGACTCACAAGAGCCATGTATCCAGTGTACCGATCCGGTGACTGCCTCTGTCTGCGCTGTGCTGTAGGTGGTCCTACAACCTTCTCTCCATCCCGAGCCAGTCGCTCAGCTTCTGTAGTGCGCATGCGCCCTCTGATGGTTGGCGCTGCATGGGTGGTTTCTTCCACCTCCTGAACCTCCTCTTGTGGCCGATCCACATCCGGAAGCTCCTCCTTAGGAACTAACAGCTCCTCATCTGCATGCAAGTGTAGCTCCCTCTCAAGCGAACACTGCATGGCTTTCTCCTCCTGAAATTTTATATCCCGTCGCACAACAGTCTTTCGACTGTCTGACATATACACCCGATAGTTGTGAGGTGTATCAGTGTACCCCACAAATATTCCAACCTCAGCAGTTGGATCCAGCTTCCTTCTCGCATCCTTCGTCACATGCATGTAGACAGGAGAACCAAAATCCGCAAATGGGAAATATCAGGCCTCTTGCCAGAATAAGCCTCCTCTGGTGTACTCATGCCAAGAACCTTGTGAGGACAACGGTTCTGCACATACACTGCTGTATTGCATGCCTCAGCCCACAAGTGAAGGGGTAGGCCCTGATCATGCAACATCGCCCGTGAAACACCCACGATCGTTCTGTTCTTCCGCTCAGCCACCCCGTTCTGCTGTGGGTTATGGGGTGCGATGAGCTCTCTCCGAATCCCTTCTGTGCTGCAGAACTCTTTGAATTCAGCCGAGATGAATTCACCACCGTTATCACTCCTTAGAGCAATCACCTTCTTCCCCGACTCCTTCTCGACCAGTGCTTTAAACTCACAGAACTTTGCGAATGTATCGCTCTTCTTCTGCATGAAGAAGATCCAGCACTTTCGAGAGAAATCATCAACAAAGATCACATAATACCCGTGCTTTTCTGTCGAAGCAACTGAGAAAGGACCACACACGTCTGTGTGAACTCTCTCAACGATCATCGTGGCGCGACTATCCTTCTCGTGAAAGGTGGCTTTCACATACTTCCCTAAAGTACACCCCTTGCACTGATCTGACTGCGCAAGGGTGCCCTTAGGAAGCCCAGTAGAAATCTGCTGCAGAATCTTCAAAGCTCCATGGTGAAGGTGGCCCAATCTCCCGTGCCACAGTTTGTCCTCATCATCCCGGCTCACCACTTCTCCTGCCTTGCATGCCATAGCTACGCAGCCATCTACCTACAACTGATAAAGGTTCTT